>LZPO01055130.1:279893-308389 GCA_001675575.1 Neotoma lepida
CAGTGGTTGTGAGCTTCCTAACGGAGGTGCTGGAAATTTGGCTCAGGTCCTCTGGAAGAGCAGTAAGTGCTCCTAACAGCTAAGCCATCTCTCCAGCCCTTTACCTNCTTCTTACTTCCATCACCTATTACTTCTAGGTTNGCTTTGTTCTCCTACCTCTTAGTACCTCTAATGTAAGCCTAGANGTTTACCTAACACACTGCACTNNTGAGTAACTATGTCCAACTGATTATACTTNCAAGAACCCATTCCTCTCCCCACCTTGACAATTTCCAGCCTTTTAATGAATCTAATCACGTCATTCCTCAAGCTGGGAAGCCTTTCATGGCTATGGTCTGACTCAGGAGTTCTAAGTCTCAGTTCTTCTGAGACCTTCAAGGTGCCAAGCTGTTTTTTCAACCTCNTCTCATTGGNCCACTCTCCTCCTACCCCACTTCAAATCAAGCACACCCCACAGGAACTCCTCTTTACCTGGCCGGCTCCTGTGTGTTTGCACATATTAAGTAGCTGCTTTCTTTATCAAACTGCTCCATCCTGACACTGCCCAGTCTAAGCNGCTCCANTCTTTCAGACACCTCTACAACACTCTGTGAATGATCAGCTCATGGTGTTCACGTGACCATCTCTCTGTGTGATGTAGGCCCCTTGCTGAACTAGGCTGTGTAGACGAGGCTAGGATAGCCTTGCACATAGTAATGAGTAAGTTGGCTANATTTCCAAGAATTCTATACTTTCCTTTGTATATTCTAAGAAATAAAAGCCTCCCTCTCACCTTACAAAATCACATCTACATCAACCACAGTTTGCTTATAGGGACAAAAATAAAATAGAAAAGAAAGAAAAAAGAAAATCAAAACNTTGGTACTTGCCTCTTGCACCCCTAAAAAGGACTCTGTAGTGTTTTTCTAATCGCTTGGCCATGTAGTTGGCATTTAAAATAGCAATTTCTGTGGCTTCTTTGAGGCCCTTTCCTCCCATCATCTGCAACAAAGAGAAAAAAGAGCCATCAACCATTGAATGGGTGAGGGGAATGGTCAAGACACTAAGCAGANACCCCCAGTGACATTCATTNAAAAGAGCTCACCAGCTCACCACCACTGCAGATTGAAAATGAATGGAAAAATTCCAGGAAGGAGATCTGTTAGTCTACTCTATGATAAATAATTTTTGTTCTTTAAGCACTAATTTTATTTGTTTTTTTGGGGGGGGGAGTCCATAATAACAAAGCAGGGCACAGTTGACTGCACACCACTGCTATCTAAAGAGGAAAAAGAACTCTTCTTCAGGTTAGAAGTGTTGCAATGTTTATTTTTTGTTTACTATAAATTTGAGATGTAATGACAATTCCAAGGAATCTGATGAGATCTTGGTCAAAATTCATCACATCATTTTTGTATGGTTTCCCTTCCCATTGTCCACAGTGGGGAACATAAACATTATTCATGTTTGCCAACTGCCAGATTCAATCTTTTCTTATTCTGGTGGCTGAGTCCCTGCTGTCATAAAGGATAAAAGTCACCAAGAGCAAAGGGTTTAAAAATCAAGACTACACCAATGTTCATGACTGAGGGACCATCCAAGTACACAACTAAATAAAACAGTTAGTACAAAGTCCAAAGTGAAGAGAGAAGGATGTGGGCCCAGGTTAGTCAAAGTAGGCTTTCTAAAGAGAAAGCTGAACTTTACAATAAACCNNAAAATGAGTACATGAGTAGAGGTTGGATCTGTAAAGGGAAAGGGGAAACATGCCAAATGAGAGGACCGACAACAGCCCAAGTGTGGGAACGGCACGTGACTGTCATCTGGAAGTCACCACAGCAACATGGATTGGGACCTCATGTTCTAAGCATTTGCTTTGACATGGACTTGGTCCTGCCAACTGCTGCCTGTCGTGCTACATGTCAGACTTATCCAGCACCATTCTGCAAATGCTGATGGCTCTAAGCACAAGTCCACATCGCTTGGATTTTATTCTCAGTGGGATAGGGCCAAAGCACATGCTGGTNAGACCAGGTAGTGAAGGTAGTAGGAAGCCAGGAGGGGCGTATGGGGCATCAGGGAGAGACTATCCTTAAAGAGTATCCACAGTGGATTGCAGAGGNGAAAGGGAAGGAGGAAGCTCCAGCTCGTGTCGAGGGGAGAGATAACAGCCTTAAATAAGGCTCAGAGAAACACTACTTGCTTCGTTTTAAAACTCATGCTCTGCCTGGTATTCTAGGCNTTCAGCCAAAACAGCCTTGGGGGCCTTTATTTTCTATATGTAAGAAGCCATTTCCAGCCTAAATATGTTTGCACAAATAATGAATATTTACAGAACCCATGGATCAAAGGGAACTGGGGATTTGGCTATTTGCAAAGAAGCATATTTTCTTTCTCTTTTCTTTTGTTCCTCTAGTTTGCAAACAACTTGCATGACGTTTTAAAGGCAGCTTCAAAGCGCCNAGGTACAGAACTGCTGCTCTTGCTTCCAAGAAACTTTTCATTAAGAATCATAAATGAAGCTGGCCATGCATAAAGACACACNCGTGTAAAGCCAGCACTTGGGCAATATAGACAGCTGGATTAGGTGCTCAAAGACAGCCTTTATCCATGTGACCCTGTCTCAAAAACAAAACAAAACCAAGAAGGAAAAAAAAAAGAATCATAGGGCTGGAGAGATGGCTCAGCAGTTAAGAGCACTGGCCACTCTTCCAAAGGACCCCAGTTCAATTTCCAGGACCCACATGGTGGCTAATGCCTACCTGTAATTCCAGCCCCAGGGGATCTGATGCAGCCAACAGGCACTGCATAGATGTGGTGCACAAGTATACATGCAGATAAAACACCCACACAATACAATACAATACACAATGACTCAAAATATTAATTAAAAAGGAATCATAAATACCAGCCAGCCATGGTGACCCATTCATGCCTATAGTGCCATACTTGGGAGGCTGATGGAGGAGAACCACAAGCTTGTGCCCATATTGGACTGTATAAGGAGACTATATCTCAAAATAGACAATAAGCTTTAAAAAAAGAAAAAGAATTATAAATGCCACCGCATTCACTGACAGCCAGCTAGCTCATAGTTACCCAGCACAATTTGTATAGCTACGTTTGGGTTTTGTCTCACCAGCGGCCATCCTTCCTTTAACAAAGGCCACTGGCTTGAAAAAGCTGCTCTAATTAGCAGCTGAGCAAGAGTGCCTATCCACAGACTTGCCATTCTAGGAGGTAGGCAGACCAGGCTTAACAAGCTGCAAAAAATCAATTCTGCTTTCAGTGTTTCCGTGGAGAAAGACAAGGGGGTGGGGGCTAAGCCTGTGCTCTGACAAAGCCCAATTACCCCTGATAACACAGTTCCCCAGGCCCCAAGGTGCAGTGCTTTGGAAACCACCCCCCAAAAATTTCCACTACTTCTCATCTCATCCTCCAAGCCAACAAGAGATACAATGTGAAAGAAAATGCACCCTAACATGTACCCCAGGATCTCAGCAAAGTGTCATAATGACTATGTGCACGGCTTTTTGCTCATGTGGCGCTGTCTGAATCCGACAGGAAACCACATGATGTGGCCAGAACATTCACATGACTCATGGAACTTAGTTGTGTCTGGAAAAATGTAAACCCATCGTGAAAACCCAAAGGAACAGATGAAACAATTTTAGATGGCCTTCTAGAGGAATTTTTCCACCCCAGTCACCAGCAATGTTCACTGAATCCCACTCTCAAGTCACAGATTCCTTCATTTTTAACCCCTCTGAGAAAGTCTCAGGTCCCACTTCTCCATAGCAACACATGTTCACAGGCCTCACCTTAATATAAGCCCATGAGATGGGCAAGATGGAACTGGAGCCCCACGGAGCCGCACTGACAGTCCCCACTGGCCAGGTGTCCTCGTTTGGTTTTATGGAAACAATGGGGTGACTGGGCAGAAAGGGAGCAAGATGCTTCTTCCTGTGTTGGTTTTCAAGTATACATGGAAATGATGCAAAAAATACACAAAATACACTTGAACTAAATAGGCAGGTTCTCTAGGAACTCTGTTCTAAGTAGGGGCACACTGATGGTGGTAGTGACCTGACCCTTCTAGGGGACAGACAACAAGGAAACAACTATGGCAAGAGTCTCTCAATTCCTTCCTTCCTTTTCTACCACCTAACAGCTTCCAAGAACTGTGGGGAAGGATGTGGCAGAGGCAGCCCCACAGAGGTCCCTCCTAGCAAGCCCCCACATCCTTCTAAGCTGTCTACTGAGTATGGAAGGTTGCTGAAGAGATGCCCTGGGCACTCCACTTGGAGGCTAACACATGAACACCGCCCCATTACACACCCTTTGAACCAGTCAGGACACTCATTCACTATACATAATACAAATCAAAAGGAAAAGCAAGAAAGCCAGGCTCCCAGCAACCCCTAGCACTGCCCTTCCCGACCACCACCACACATTTTGAAAACTCCAGAAGAGCCTGGGTGGTGGCACACTCCTTTAATCCCAGCACCTGGGAAAGCAGAGGTAGGCAGATCTCTGTGAGTTCAAGGCCAACCTAGTCTACAGAATGAGTTCCAGGACAGCCAGGGCTGTTATACAGACAAATCCTGTCTGGAAAAACCTAAATAAATAAATAAATAAAAAGAAAACTCCAGAAGCTCTGGATAAGGCTGTTCTTACTATAGAGAGGAAGCTATCAACTGCTAAGAAATATTCCATCAGTAAACAGTGACTTCATTCAATTATCTCAAAGTTTGTTTCCTCCTTACTTATGACAGATGTAATAAAAAACTAAAGCTGTAAGGAGTTAAGTGCCTTCATCCAATTCACTCTCAATATTATCATTAGCTATATATAAAAATATATATATATAAAGATAAAAATATATGTGTATACATATATTAAGGAAAAGATTAAAAAAATAAAAAGTTCTTGGAAATCTAGGTGTAACCGTCTGTGACACTCACAGGAGCTCCCATTCCAGTTCTGACCCCTCCTCATACTTTAGAAAAGTCCCCTGCTTGTCACTGTTAATAAGCTTGCTCGAGAGCTCAGTGAGGCCAGATGAACACGGTGGCNCCTAAGACAAGTGAATGCTTTTCTCTGGATACACTCTAAAAAACACTCTTGCCCAGCTCTGCATCCAGCTGCTGCAAGTGCACTAGATATGGAGGTATTCTTGATACTTGAAGACTCCGATGGGAAGAATAACAGGTTTTGGGCCATCCTGCTTCCAAAACGATCCTGAAGCCAGCAAACCCACAACTCACACTCCGATGGGCCCCATGCCAGGGCCACCTCCTCCATGGGGAATGCAGAAGGTCTTGTGAAGATTTAGGTGAGAGACATCAGACCCAAAGTCTCCAGGACGGCAGATCCCCACCTACCCCAAAGGGAAAGAGCAAGAGTAAATATCAGAGCTTGGCAAGGCCCCTCCTGGTGAGAGAAGGGCATGCTGTTCTGTGCTGTTTGTCTCCCTAAGAAAGGAGAGGCAGAGCCACATCCACAGTGTTCACAGAAAAGCCTTCCTAGGGAGAGTGAGATGGCTTATTGGATAAAAAGGTGTTTGACAACCTGAGCTTGATCCATAGGACACACGTAACCAATGAACAGAAGAGAACTGACTCCTACAAGTTGTCCTTTGACCTCCACATGTGCACACACAAAGTAATTTTAATATATCAACAAGAAAAGGATTCCTAAAAGCTCTGCAGTCAACCCGGCCTCTCACAGGCAAAGTGACTGTGGTTTCTATGGAAACAGCAACTGACCATTTAGCCCCACTCAGATTTAAGATACATACTTGGGCAGTCTGTACCTAAATGTCTGCCTGAAGAGGGAGGAGAGGCAGTGTCACTAAGCCTGAAGTTAGAGCATGTTCATTCTACTGAACAGGCGGCTTTTCCAGTATCAGTGCCACATNCTCTGGTCAATTCAAGGCTGGGTATTTATTATGTGCATGGCTAGATGACCCTTTGCAAGGGCCTAAAGCAGTGGTTCTCAACCTTCCTAATGCTGGGACCCTTGAATACAGTTCTTCATGCTGCGGTGACCCCCTACCATAAAATTATTTTCATTGCTACTTCATAACTGTAATTGTGCTACTGTTATGAATTGTAATGCAAATATCTGATTTGCGACCCTGGTGAAAGGGTTATTCAACCCCGAAAGGTCTTGACCCACAGGCTGAGAACCACTGGTCTGGAGGCTGCTGAGCTGAGGAAATGGGAACAAGGATGCCAGTTTTCCTGCAACAATGCAGATACCCAGCTGCAGTATTCAACTGGTAATCCTGCCACTTTGACCGTGGACAGATACATTTGCTTTAGGCTGCTGAAGCAGAAGGGTATCCCTGGATGATACTTGGTAATGGAATCAGACCAAAGGAGGAGAGTGGTAAGGGGGCAGGTGTTCACATTACATAGACCTTCAGTTACTCCTGCAACCCAGGTAGGCAGGATTGAATCCCCTGGGGTCCTGGTGAAGTCAAAACTCCAGGGAAAGTGGCTTGTCCAAGCCCATGGGAGTCTGGCATCTACTGTGGCCAGAACTTGGTTCTAAATTTCATCAGTTAGGGAATCAGGAGACCCTGCCCAGGAATGTCCCAGGAGGAACAGCACTCCTGAGACTATAACACATTTGTCCCTAGCACTGCTTTGATTCTACCTTGGTTCCTTGTCCACCCCATCACCTCCTCTAGGACCTATAATCCCGGTGGAATTGAAGTGGTCTGTGAGAAGCTGGCAGCAAAGTGAGGCCTCATGGCATCACTTACAGCCCTGGGTTTAATTCCCAGCATCACACCAGAAAAAGAAAAGGGAATGAACAGAACCATGGTTCCGAATTTAGTGTCATGTATTAATGGGGACTCTCAAGAAGCCAGAGAGAATGGTTTTCCTTGCTGGGGATCAGTTTAGGGCCTTGCTTTAAAAATCAAAACAAAACTGGGCTAGAATGCTGGCTCAGCAGTAAAGAACACTTACTGCTCTTTCAGAGGACCGGAGTTCAGGTCCAAGCACTCACATGGTGTTTCACCACCTCGTGTCAACTCCAGTTCTGGGGGATCTGATGTCCTCTTTTGACTTCCGTAAGCCCCAAGCACACTGGTGCACATACACACATTCAGGCAAAACATTCATACTCATAAAATTAATCAATCTTTAAAAAAATTAAAATAAATAAAATATCATTATCCATTTTCTCAGTGGGCACTAAGTGTCTGCACCTGGGCATTCATATTTGCCCCGTCGAGGTAGACCTGTCCTCCATGTTGGTGAATAAGGGCGCACACATCACTGATAGTCTCTTCGAACACACCATTGGTAGATGGATATGTGATCATGATGGCAGCTAGGTTCTCCTTGTGTTTATCCACCTGTGGGGAGAAGAGTGATGAGAGGAAGCCATCCTTTCTCAGCCAAAACTTTGCTTTTTATTTTAAAGGACTAGGGAAGGCAAAGTCTTGGTGTTTGAATTCTTGACAACATCCCCGTCTACACCAGTGAGTAAAATGGACAGCCAATTGCTCCTTCATAAATCGACCCAAAGCAGCAGCAAGTCCTCTCAGGNTTCCGTGGTCCAGATAAAGAAACCAAGCTTTGGATGTAANTTGGCTGATAAGGGGTTTGCCTAGTATGCACAAAGCCCTAGGTGTGCTCCCTGTACCAAATAAAAAAAGTACACATAGTGGAACACACCCGTAACCATGGCATTGAGGAAGCTGGGGTATCCTTGGCTACACAGCAACCCTGAGGGTAGCATGGACACATGAGACCGTGTCACAACAAAATTAAATAAAACGCAAGAGATTGCTCCGATTTTTGGATATTTTGGGTCCAGTTCTGTAAAATGGTTCTGCTTTGGTTCAAGCCACCTCAAAAATCATCCCAGGCTATTGGGAGGGTGGGGGAGGTGTCTCTGTACATGGCTAATCTTCCAGCTAGCCTTTCTGCTTATTTTTTGGTGTACATTTTCCTGCCTTTCTTCCTACAGACTCTTGAGAAGTGTTACGAGTTTTGATAAAAATTTCCCCTACTTTGTTGTGTTTCGGAGACAGATTCTTATGCAGCTCATACTGGCTTCCAGCTTTCTGTGTAGCCAAGGATAGCCTTCAACTTCTGACTCTCCTTTGAAGTGTTGGTGTTACAAGTATGTGCCACTATGCCAGTGGTTCCCAACCTTTCTAATGCTGTGACCCTTTAATAGAGTTTGTCATGTTGTGGTGACCCCTAACCATAAAATGATTTTTGTTGCTACTTCGTAACTGTAATTTTGCTACTGTTAACAACATAATGTAAGTATCTATTTTCCGGTGATCTCAGGCAATNCCNGTGAAAGGGTTGTCTGACCCTCTCTACGGGGTCATGACCCACAGGTTGAGAACTACTGTACTACACCTACTTCTCTCACTTTTTTCCTCCCGAGAAGGCAGTTGTATAAATAAAGGATAATTTCTAGTTCAGGAGGAAAATCAAGTCATAGTCCACATATTCCATATTGGACAAACTTAATAACTATAATTTCTGACTCAGAATATTTGTGGCCAAAAAAAGAAAAAAAAAAGGCAACGGAAGGGGAGGATGGGAAAGATGAACAGGGCTGTGTTTTCAGTGTCCTTTTGAAGGCTTTTGCGTAGGTTCTCAGTACCCATCCTAATAACCCTGACAGAATCACATCATTATTCCACCAATTTCCCTTCCACTTAAGATGCAGCCTCCAGTCCACTGGTGGAAAACAGATATGGTTGCTAGGCAACCTCATCCTGGAGGTTGAGAGACCAGGAGTGGGGGTTGGTGTTGAAGGAAGCAGGGTAGAATGTTGCCTGGAATCCAGTGCAGCATGNCTGGGATATTTACAAAATCCGCATGCGTCATGCGTACTTTCATTCTCAAGACAGCTGTGACAGTCTGATGGTGAATGGAGGAATATGAGGACAGGGAAGCGGGCCCTGCAGTCCTCTTACTATGATATCACAGTGAATACTTCATTTACTATATTTCAAGTAGAAGAATCAGGGTGTGGAGGGGTCCATGAAAAGACCCTCTATCTCAGAGGGAGGGAGGGGGGTAGTAGACAAGGCCAGTTTTAATTGGGGACCAAAAATACAATTGCTTTTTATTTTTCTCTTTCCCTAAAGATTGTCAGGGTTTTCTGGACTTTGTACTCTTTCCCCACAGACCCATTCAGAGGAGGAATTATTGTCTTTCATTAGAATATAAGAAAAGACAATGTTCACACCATCAATCTACTTCCCCTCCCCCACCACCAGCACCCTTGTCTTCCCGGCCCAGACCTCCCCAATCTGTGGAGGGGAGAATGAGTACCATGGCCTTGAGGTGAGCCGCATCGATGTTCCCGTATCTGTCCACCNCCACAGGCTGGATCTTCATGCCTGCCATGTAGGCACTTGCTGGATTCGTTCCATGTGCTGACTTAGGAATGAGACAAACCTTGGGGACATAAAGAAAGGAAGCAGAAAAGGAGAAAGAAAAAATATTACTANGGTATTTCAAGTTAGAGAAAGTCTCCTAACACGCCTATGACACAAATTAGGCGCCACGTGTTTNTACTAAAGCTGGCCACTAGTGCCTTGAAATCTGCTGTCATCACTGCTCTTATTGCAAAACAGTGTCCCCAAGAGGAGTTTCCATTTGAATCCCCAAATACTTTCCTAAAGATGTCAGAATGTCTTCCCCTATCCCAGACCACTAAAGACAGCCTGTACCTTTCCTAACTAGTCTTAGATGTAATGTATGGCATCTTTAAGAACAACTTTNAGAACACAAGGTCAGAAGTTGAACTCTAGGACTCCAATGACCACATCATAGCTTCAGTGGTGCTCCTGGATGAACCAGGACAGATAGATGACAATGACAGACATACCCCAGGGCCTCCCTAGGTCAACACAACTGTGCCAATGCTTACTGGGTGCTCACTCTGCTGTGAATGATTTGTGTGAGGATCAAAAACTCTGGATGGAAAATGATCAGCAGCTGCCCTGTGCTCACACGACTCGTTCGTTAATAACAGGGGCACACAGGGAAATAAATGCCTACTGTCTACAGTACAGTAGGTAACTATAAAAGGGGACATGGCATCTGTGGACGATATCAAGTCTCAAGACTACAGATGACACTAAACCAAAAGACCTGTCGGATTTCTGTCTTGGCTTTCAGTGCTGGGATGAACATGTTTTNCGACTGCTTTACCACTGAACTGCAGCCCCAATCCCTCTATTGGATGTTTTTACTGGAGCAGGGGAGTACNTAGAGCATTGAACCCAGTGTCTCATGCATGCCAGGCAAGCCAAGCACTCAACCACTGAGCTGCAGCCCCACAAAGGATTTTGATGGGGGATGGGTAGATGGTAGGTACAGGGCTGCAAGCCCGGGTTCCTATCTCCCTTCCTACACCATCATGTGTGAGTGTAGGAAACTTGCAGTTTGCAGATCTCAGGGAAAACTGTAACAAGACAGGACAGGGCAGAAGTTCCTCAATAGAACTCAAGTGGAGAAGCAGCCTCCTTTGAAAATCACAGAACCAGTATGGCAACTCCTCTGGAGAGGGGTTATAAAAATGGGCTTCTGAAAAAAAAAAGTGGCTTCCAGCTGCTTCCTCCAAAACAGTGGTCAACCTAAGAAAAACACGTGTGCAAACACACACAATTACACACACACCAACCCATATACAAACACACAGATATACTCAAATACATGAATGTACACTCAAATACACAAACGCACTCACACAAAATGCAGAGGCGGGCTGGATAAATGGCTCAGCAGATAAGAATGTGTACTGCTCTTGACGGGGGCCTGAGTTCAAATTGCCTTCCTAGCTCCAGGGATCTGATAGCTCAACTCTGTGGGCACCTTTCATGTGCACGCGTGCACACACGCTAACACACACACACACACACACACACACACACACACACACACACACACACACACACCATCCCCATCAGAACTTTAAGCAAAGGACAAATGGAATTAGTTGTCACTCTCCTGGTAACTGACTAAGCTCCTTTTAAATTGCTATTAGTCATCTACTGTGTATGCCGAATTTTCCTCAGTCCCTTTCCTTGTTTAAACACTTCTTTCATGTGGTTAAACATTTTTTTCTTCACCAAGGCTGGAGGCATTATCCTTTCTCACAAGTTATTTTTATTCTACATCCGAGGATGAAAGTAACACTTTAGGACAGGATATTGATAAAGAATGGGAAAGGAGGACGTTAAAAATGAATGTAAAATGTTCCTAATGGGCCAAAATTAAGAATTCATACAAAGGGTTTGCCAGAACAAAAATAAGAGCTGAAAATGTCAACTGTCCTGTGTTTAGGCAAGTAACTTTCTTTCTCCCAAGTTTTTCATGCCCAAGGCCTGGGGACACCCCGGGTTAGCTTCTGTGGCAGAGGAGACTGAAAGACTTGGAGGTGAGAGGATTATTCTGAATTTGGATTTTCAACTGTTCTTAAGTGTGCTCACAGGTCCATCATAGGGATCTGGCTATAGAGGCAGGAGCTGTGATGGACAAAGCAAGAATTTTGCACAATAGCAAAAAGAGGCCATGAGCCCAGGAGGGAAGGCAACAGGTCCTCCCTCGCTCGGCCTAAGGAAAGCACCCGCCAACATCATGAAGACAGTTTCCAATTCTGGCCTCTAGCAGTAGGACAGTCCCCAGCTGCTGTCACAAGACACCGATTTTACAATCATCTGCTAGAGCAGCCATGGAAAACCGATCCCATCCTGGAACAATGGAGAGTGGTACTGTAGACAAGCTTGTGTTCTGTGGAGTCTAACGACCTTAAGTTACTTTCACAGTGTTACTTTTCCCTCACTTTAAAACACAGTGTTATGCTGGACACAGAAGTGTTAGGACCCAGACTTGATGTTTTCTCTAAGCCTTAGACTTTAAGGTGAACCCAACTATGGTACACTTGTATCCTTTAGGAGGATGCTATGTCCTAACTTTCAGGAAGCCTGGGGTAGACCACAGATTTCATACCCAAAGAACTGCTGAATGTATGACAAGTTAAAACTTCTGTGTTCTGCCTGACAATTGAAGGCTATGACCACCTTAGATATTTAGGAAGAGGAATGGTTCTCAAAAATTAATAATAATAAAAAATGTGCAGATGTGTACATGTGAGAGCTCAGTGTCTCCCCTTTCTATAGGAAACTTAGTCTCTGGTCAGAACACTTGAGTTGAGGTTTGACCAGCAAAGCGAGAGATTAGCTGTAAAATGCTTTGTGCCTGGTACAAGGTGATTGCTAAATATGTTTGCTAAATAATTCGTTTTTCCCAAATTAAACTATGAATTATGAGCTTGGGCATTCTATTTCAGGAGCCTCCTAGACTTGACCAAAGAGCAAATGTGAAATAACTTCCAAAAGCAGAGAACCATCAGGAACCTGGGCAGTTTTATGGCACATAGCATCTCCAACTCCTTTTCAAAAGACAAGGATACGTTTAACTGAGCTCCATTAGAGCCTATTGTGTGAGAGCAGCTGCCTTAGACATCACTAATGTGGAAAATCTTCCCTGGCTATTTGAATAATAAGTCATTCTTTGAATAATAAGTCATTCTTTTCTTCTCTAAAAAAGGGCTTAAATTAAAATTGTTTGTCTAGAAGGATGCCAATGTTTCCAGACTGGTGAGGTCTGTTGTGTTTCTGAGCTCAGCAACTGAGGGGAGGGCTTCCCTGCCTTTCTCCTCTTACTGTTCAGTTGCAAAATGGTACAAGGGTAGATGTCACATCCAGAACATGGGGTGCGGAGAAGGAGGACTGGGATGCTCAGAGAGGGAGTGAGAGCCACAGACAGCCAATCACAGACAGCCAATCACAGACAGCCAATCACCAAAGATGGAGGTCTACCCAATTCAGAAGATCCCTCAGTTGGAGTTTCTGGCATGGTCCCCAGCTCCTATATCAAAGCAACTATTTTCAGGTGTCAGAATGCAGAGAGTGGAAAGAATCTGAATTCTGGCTGGCCCTTTATCATTGCTTAGTCATGGGCCTTCCACAGANACTGCCAGTGTAGGTTTGGTGCAATAGTTCTTAACCTGTGGGTCAAGACCCCTTTGGCAAACTTCTATCTCTGAAAATTCATAACAGTGGCAAAATTACAGTTATGAAGTAGTCATGAAATAACTTTATGGTTGGGGGTCAGCACAACATGAGNATCACAGCATTAGGAAGGCTGAGAACCACTGGTTTGATGGTTTCTGTCAAGCAATGGTTCTGCAGTGTGGATGGTCTCACTTTAGGACCTCCGAGATCCAAACATACAACAGTGAGTCAATGACAAGGAGCTCCAAGGCTTATGGGTATTTGGGACCCATGAAGGAACCAGGAGTGGGTTATATGGTGGTCTCTCACTGGATGTCTCAGCTCCATAGCTCCTTTTCTGAGACTCTGAGGTCTAAGGACACTCCTAGGTCCTANTTTTCCCTCACACAGTTAAGAGATGACAATGCCAAGAAAACCAATCCAAATTCGATTGTCTGTCTACTGTATCATCAGATTTCATGCCACNACACTGTCCCTGTGCATGCCCAGGGTCCAGGAAATTCTGAATTNATAAATGGCTTGTTTTAACAATTGTTAAAAGCCAGTTCAACGACAGGTATGATAGAACACATTTGTGAACCCAGCCCTTAGGATACTGAGACAAAACACTTGCAAGTGCAAGGCCAGCCTGAACTATGTACTGAGACCCTACCTCAACTAACATGCAAGCAAATCAAAATATCAAAACAAGCTGGGCATGGGCTCAGAAAGATAATCTCAGCACCGGGAAGGTGGAGGCAGGTGGCTGAGGGAGGAGTTCAAGGCATTCTCAGAGGAACAGAGTATGAGGCCAGCCTGGGCTATATGTCTGTGATAATAATAGTACAAAAACAAACAAAACAAAAACTGTTGATGACGTAGCTCAGGTGTACAATACTGCCCCAGTGTGGGAAAGGCTTGGGTTCAATCACCACCACCAAAAAAAAAAAAAAAAAAAAAAAAAAAAAAAAAAAAAAAAATTCTATTCCCAATGGGAAAACACAGGGAGACAATGTTCTTTCTCCATTTTTTTTCCCAAGGAGGAAGTGAAAGTTTCAAAATTCTTCATTGCAAAATCCAGACTAGCTAGAAAATCCTTTCAACTTCAGTAAACTCAGAAAGGACCTGAGCTTGAACTACCACTCACTGATATTATCCACTTAGGTAAGACCCTTCTAGAACACTCCTGGAACAGTTGGGGCCTTTGTCCTCCTCCTGACACCTACCCCACAGCTTAGCAGAAACCCTAGCTGTTTGGAGCTGGCCTCCAAACTGGAGTAATCAGGAACAGAGGCATCCTTTGGCCATAACTTGAGGCTTTGGTTAGATCACAACACATCTTTCTGAGACCCTAGTGGTGCCTGGTAGCACCAGCTGGTCCCCAGGAAATCTGAGAGGAGTTACTTCTGCACACTCGACTCCCATGCCCTAAGCAAATAGAGTACCAGAAATGCATCTGCTTCCCATCATGGTTGTTTAGAGCTGAGAACAATCCCATGGGGAACATATTTATTCAATGGGCATCTTTTGTGGATACATATGACCCAGACCATGCTTAGGCTCAAAATTGCTAAGGTCTTAGGACCCGGGCTAGGGCTGAGCCAACCAGGAGGGCAGCACTAGTAACAAGCCTGCTGCCCGCCTCCCTCTGCTCCCNAGAGAGCACTTCTATAGCCAGCTGGCTGACTCCATATGCTGGGTTTGCAGAAAAGCCTTTTATCTCTGGATGTTTTCCACCACAGTGATTACGTGGGATGTCTTGGAGGCAAGGATCATGACGGTCAGTTCACAGAAATGTGTTTCTTGATATTTGTTTCCCTGTTCACTTCCAAGAAGGCTGGAAAGGCAGATCCCACAGAACAAAAGGCAGATCTGAGCCTGTGACCACCCACAGGGAGCAAAGCGCCACCTGCCCATGCTCACCGTTCTGTGCCTCTCTCCTTTCTGGTCTAAGTATGCTCTGATAGTGGCCAGTCCAGCATACTCCCCTTGGGCTCCACTGCAAAGACAAGAAGAGAAGAGTCAGGGCTGTGATCTCACTTGTTCATTCAGNATTTACCAGATACTAACCACACGTTAAGCAGTCATTGTTCCTAGAGTTTTTTTCAGTATTTACCAGATACTAACCATGCTGTAGCTGGAAGTTTTCTCTGGTCCCACCTGGCTCCTGTGGCTAACACCCCCCCACCACAATCCCACAGCCGCTTTTAAAATAATCATTCAGAGACTTACATTATTTTCAAACTATATGGCCTAATGGCTCAGGCTTCTTGTTAGCTAGCTCTTACATCTTAAATTAACCCATTTCTATAAATCTATACTTTGCCACATGGCTTGTGGCTTACTGGTACTTTACATCTTGCTTCTCATAGTAGCTATTAGCAGTGTCTTCTCAGCTCTCCTTTTTCCTTCCTTTCTCTCCAGTTGGAATGTACTGCCAAACCTTATTCTGCCTCACCATTGGCCAAACAGCTTTATTTGTCAACCAATCAGAGCAACACATATTCATAGCATACAGGAAGACATCCCACAGCACCATGTTAAGCAGTCATGGTCCTAGGGTTCATTCAGTATTTACCAGACACTAACCACATGTTAAGCAGTCATGGTCCTAGTTCATGTAGGATCTTTATAGGAACAAAAGTAGCAGCTTGGCACTAACCAAAGGTGGGCCTTGCTTATCAGCTCAGGACCATCAAACAGACCTAGTTTTACTAAGGGAATTTGATTGGTAAAATATAAGGAAATATAAGGAACCCATTACCCACCTTTAACAAGAGGGAAATTTTGAAATTATAAGAAAATATAAGGATTAGTTTGTAGTGAATCTTATTTCTAAACACATGCTTCACTTAATAAACCCTTTTATGCTGAACTAAGCAATTATGAAACAAAGCTCAGGCTTATGTTTCATCAGATCAAACCAATATATATATTTCAAAGGAAAGATATTTTAAAATTATAACTACCACAAAATGATCACACCTAGAATAATAAAAAATTTTCTAATATTAACAAATACTGAGTCAGACAAAGGCCACACTATCTCCACAGCAACTTTCTGCTGTTGCCATGGCATCATTCCTGCCCTAAATCTACACAGCTGCTAGAAGCTCTAACATTATCTTGCAGGCACCACTTGAAGAGCATTCTTAATGACTAATGTTCCTGTGAGCAATGCTGAGTCAACTGCAAACAGGTCAATGTCCTGGTACGCCATGAAGCAAGGAGCGGGAAGTGAGTAATAAGTCTGTTTGTCTCATTCACAATGCTTTGTTCTCCATCTGAGATATATCCCACCATGCCCTCATCTGACAACCAAAGCGGAGTTTAGAGTGTNACCCATGGGCTAACAGTGACTGATGAGGAGTTCAGAATGGTGTCAGCCGTGTCAAGGAGCCACAGTTTTCCTTTGCAAACAGAACTGCTCTTTGAGCATGTTAGTATCCCCTGGACTGAGAATCACAAGAGCAAACTCTGGATGGGGGTATGGACTGGGGTAGAGTGCTTGCCTGGCAAGTTCCAGGCCCTGTGTGCAATCACCTGGGGGGGTGGGGTAGGCGGCAGCAGGGAAGACAGACCCTGACTGGCTAAACTGGGGTCTTTAGTTAAAGGCAACAAAACAAAAAAAAAATGTCTGCCAAGAGCCAAGACACCTAGCAGCTGACCCCCCCAACTCCCNAACACTGAGTCAGCTTTACTCCTCTCTGCTTTTTCTACAGGCAAAGGCTACTCATTGGTTTTATTGACTTCTGAAACCAAAGTATTAGCACACTTAACACCTTTTATTATTGTTGTTGTTGCTTATTTGTTTTTTTGTTTGTTTGTTTTCAAGACAGGGTTTCTCTGTATAGCCCTGGCTGTCCTGGAACTCACTCTGTAGACCAGGCTGGCCTTGAACTCAGAGATCTGCCTGCCTCTGCCTCCCAAGTGCTAGGATTAAAGGCGTGTATTACCACTGCCTGGCTGATGCCTTTTATTTCCAGAACAAGAAAATGAACATCGCACTATGAAAATCATTGTCATCACTCATTACATGGTTCCCCTGTGCTGCTCTGTCATCTGATCAATGGGGATTAAAAACTGTGCAGATATTATTGAGTGGTGTGGAAATCACACAAAGAGTGTATCATCCAATCCTACCCATTCTTCAACTTGTCCAACTCTACAAGCCTTCCCAAAGCCACCAGTCCAACTCTTTGTCAAGGCCATCCCAGCCCTAGTCCTGTGGCCTTTTATACCAATTTCTTTTACTATCCTTGAGCTGCCTAGGCCATCCTGGAATCATATCAAGCCAATTCTCATGCTGGGGCTTTCAACACAAGGTCCTTGTGCTGGACAGTATCTGCAGATCCTAATATGATTGACTTCTTTTCATTATATAGGCCCCCAAAAGGCTATCCCTGAAAGCAAAGTTCTTGTCCACTTTGTTCTTAACTTTATTTTCTGTGCCAAGTATACTGATGAAAAGGAAAAGGATGACTGATGAAAGAAAAATCTTCTTCCTCCAGCAAACTCTTTGCAGGGGCTAGAGAGAGAATTCAGCAGTTATGGGCATTTCTGCTCCTTCCAGGGGATGGTTCAGTTCCCAGCACCCACATTGAATAGCTTATGATTGCCTGAAACACACCAGGCTCTGGGGGATCTGATACCTTCTTCTCACTTCCTTGGGTACACACACACATACACACACACACATTCTTTAAAAAAAAACNACTCATTTCCTCTTACTTCACATGCTCACATGACCTAAGATCAACCTGTGTACCTACTGCACATGGAAAGTTACTGCAGTGCTCACACGGCTGTGCCTGCCTTATCTCAGCTAACCCAGACCCTTGACAGCAGGATCTGAGTTTGGGGTTCTGTGCATTCCCCGACAAAGAATCTAAAGAACTCTATCTTTATGAGGTGGCTCTATAATAAATACTCAGGAGATTTGTTCCAAATAGAATTCTACCCTTCAGCCCAGGCAACTCACATACAAGTCATCCTTTCATGAGAGCCAAAGTTACATTTTAAGTTTTAATTACTGTGCCTAAGAGATCCAGGAAACAAATACGCCTCTGATCTGCAAGCCCCTTGCCCAGTGACAGATAGTTCCTGAAATGCTAGAGGCTACTGTTTACGGTAGATAACAAGCCACNTTTTTCGTTCCCCTAAACAAGTTTGTTGTACTCATCTACAGCCATGTGCTTGATAACATATGGGCGGGAGGTTCACAGGCTGGAGGTACATTAGGATGTATGCTTGCCCCTGATTGGACATGATGGGAAATGCAATGAATTATGGGTTTTCCTTCTTAAGTGGCTACAAGCTATGATTCTGGGCTATTTCCTGGGAATCTGGGTATGGACCTGGCCAGAGCCCATCCACCTGGCCAGTATTTAATTAAAGCTGGCTTCAAATTTGGCTTTAAACTGTGGTAGTGACCTTATTCTTGATTGGTGGGATTAACACTTTCCCCTGTAAAAAGGGACTTTTAAAAATGTATAGTGATGCTCNTATCCTGGAGGTAATCAACAGCTGCCTAATTGGACTTAAGGGCTGTCCAACAGGAAGCAAGTCATGCCTGATACTAGAAACCTAGGTAACTACACAGGGCTAGTGACATCGTGGATCTTGGAGAACCTACAACTGTCACTTGACTAAACCAGCACAATCCCTAACTACATTCTGAACACTTATCCTTANACCCCAGATATGTGTAGCTTTCACCCCTCATCAAAGAAGCTTCTCTTTATGGCAGTTGGAGATCACTGAAGAAAACCACAACTTGTCAACATGCAGAGAACAAGGGGTCACGGGTGCCCAGCCTCAGTGAACACATCTGCATCCTAAAGCTGGGGAACACTGAGGAAGATGGGCAGAAAGACTTGAAGAGGAGCAAGAAAACTTGTGTCTCCTAGAAAGGGAAGCCACACCCACGATACCTCAACAATATGGCTGCCTAAACAGTAAACGAACAAAGATAACTAACACCAATAGACAGGCTAACANGGAAGGGGAACTTTCTCATGGGACTCCACCCCTAGACAGAGAACTACAGGCAACTAGTCTCCTCTAGGGCTAAGCCCTCTCATTAGTTATTTAACAGAAAGTAGTCAGTCTTAAAGTCATATACACACCAACCACACTAAACAGACTCGATTGCGTGTGTGTGTGTGTGTGTGTGTGTGTGTAACAATTAAAGAAAAAAAGAGGACATGAATTTGAAAGGGGTAAAGAAAGGATGGAAGGAGTTGAGGGAGGAAAAGTGGAGGGGATGATGTAGATATTTTAATTTAAAAAAAATTTTTTTTAATGTATTTTATATTTACCCATAGCTTTTTCTCATACTAGTCACTCATCTTGTTTTGTGGCAGAGTCAACCAAGGTATAGATGAGAATTGGAAGAAGATAATGGGAGTTGGCAGGGCGGGCCAGTGAGTTAAAGAGGAGTTTGCTGCCAAGCTTGATGACCTGAGTTTTGATCCCCAGACCCACATGGTGAAAAGGAAAAGAGAATCAACTTATGTGGATTGTTCTCCAACCACATGAAAGCTGTGGTACATGTGTCCACACGCATATGCTTTCTCACACACAAATCAATCAATCAATATATATATATATTTTTTAAAGATGATATTGTTTGGACCTAAGAGCCAGTAATCCAATAGGAGAGCACTATGTCAAAGGCTGGAAATGCTGAACAGTTTTTGCCTTAGATGTTCTTAATATCCGCTGTCTCATCTAAATATCACAAGTATGTTTTAATGCCATGTGAAGCTTACTACAGAGAAATCGTTAAATAAAGTTATGAGTGCCACCTTTTGGTGAAAAAGTATTATGAAAAATGCTTATCTGTATAAACCAGGCAGAGACCATCAGAAAAGTATCTCATGTGGAAGGGAACTTAAGACNGTAGATTTAACATCTATTTGAAATGAAAGGATGATGGCCTAGAGCTGCNTGGCAGGCTGCAGGAGGCAATGCTTAGGGGTGGCAAGCCTCAGACCCACTCGTGCTGAGTGAGCAGTGGCTTGAACTGCCTCTGCAGCCGCTCAGGCAGAGGAAGGAGTTGCTATGTATTTCNNTGTTTAATGCAAAATGAAGGGAAACCAGTGGACAATTTCATCTAAAACTAGTACTTATTCTTCAAAGAATCCCCAAGAAAATTCAATATGCTAGATGAAACCAGAATAACTGATCAAGGACCAAAGAGTTGGCAAGAGGCTGGAGTTGAGGAGACCCCACTGTTGTTTGGCTAACTAAAGCCTCCCTCCTATCCAGGTGCATGGATGCTGGTGTAAAAGTACAGCTAGTCAATATGTGAGGAAAAACTCAAATGAAAAATAATAAATTATATACGGAGACAGGGAGGTAGTTCATAACAGCTAAAATGTCCCTTCTAAGAATGGGACAAAAATTTAAGAATATATAAAGATCAATGATTTTTTTTTTTAATTAGAGCCCCCTTGCAAAGAATCCTGGGTGAAAAGNCTGAGATTTAGAAGTAGCTGCCAAACTCAGCTTCATTTTATCTAGGATTGTACATTTAGTCTTTCCTTGTGTCTAAAGAAGAACATGATGTTTCANTTCATGGACACCATAAAAATTTCTCAAATGAAAGCTGCTTTGGAATATTTGGAGAAAGGTAGCACTATAGCCAATATTTTTATGAAAAATATTTCTACATATTTTCCACTCAGGAGTGGAGAACACACTAAGCCTCAGCTGTCCCCAGGTCTCCCACTGGGTCTCATGTTGCCCAGGCTGGCTTTGAACTCCTGATCCAACTACCTCCATCTCCCAATGCTGGGACCATGGGAATGCACTACCATGTCCAATTCATTATGTTGTATTTTTTTATAANTCAAAAGGTATTATTAATTAACNAGTANTGCAGTAGTAAACTACAGACTTAGAATACATGAGGCCCTCAGTCAAACCCAACACCAAAATGACAATTAGACAGGCATGGTATTGCACAGCTTTAATCCCAACACTCAGAAGGCAGAGGCAGAAAGATCTTTATGAGTTTGAGGCCAGCCTGGTCTACATAGTGAGATCTTATCTGAATTAATTAATTAATTAAAGANTTTAAAATATTCCCTAAAGAAAAGGTTATATTATGGACTATAACAGTTAAAAAGCTGAAGCTGGCTTGGTGGCTCAGGCCTAAAATCTCAGCATTTGGGAGATTGAGTTAAGAGAATTGCTATGAATTTGAGGCCAGCAAGACCTTGTTTAGATTTAAAAACAAAAAAACAAATAAAAAACCCAAAGCAAAACAAAAACACCACCAACAAAAATCAGTAACAGATTCTAAGGAATCTGCCTCCCATCTCACTGTAGGAGCCCTGGGCTGCCACCATGTCTTCAGGATTGCTCAATAGGCCCTTTCATTCATCGAGCCATCTTCCCAACCCATTTGCACTTTCTTTTTTCAAAAGCAACTGTCTAAGTTAGGGTTACTATTGCTGTGATGAAACAGCATGACCAAAAACAAATTGGGGAGGAAAGGATTTGTTTGGCTTACACTTCTAAGCCACTGTTCATCATTGGAGGAAAACTGGACAGGTACTCAAACAGGGCAGGAATCTGGAGGCAGGAGCTGATGAAGAGGCCATGGAGGGGTGCTGCTTACTAGCCTGTTCCTCATAGCTTGCATAGCCTGCTTTCTTATAGAAGCCAGGACCATCAAAGCCAGAGGTGGTCCCCCCACCCATAATGAGCTGAGCCTTCCCCCATCAATCACTAATTAAGAAAATGCCTTACCAGCTTGCCTATAGCTTGATCTTATGGAGGCATCTTCTCAACAGAGGCTCCCTCCTCTGTTGATGACTATGTCTTAGGTCAAGCTGACACAAAACTAACCAGCACAGCAACTTCCTCAACTTCAGAAGTCAAATACATTAACAATAATTTCAGCTTGTCTTTCACCTTGTGTCCCTGAGAGACATACTTTTTGTTTCTGTTTGCCTTAAACATTGTATCATAATTCTGAACCAAAGGTTTCTGGAGTGCATTTGTTGTGTGCTATTGAGTTTTTTTAATAATGGCAAAAAGAGTTCTAGGAACAAGTTGAANNAAGCCATGCTGGGCTCAAAGGGGAAATGACACGGCAATTAAATATTTTAGACTTTTCTCAGTTAAGCTATAAATGTCCCCTGGGTTTATACTTTAAGGAAATAAATGGAAAAGCAGGGATTAAACAAACAAACAAACAGGATAAAAAAACACTTTGTAGCCTTGGTTGGTCTGTAATTCACAATATCAAGCCATGTTAGCCTTGAACTCACANAGCTCCACCTACCACTGCCTCTTGAATGCTATGATTACAGGTGTGAGCCACCATGCCCAGCAGGGATAAACTTCTTGACATTTTTGCATTTAGCATCTAAATATCCCAAGGAAGTAGAAAGGCCAGTAATGACTTTGCAAAGTATATTTCATGTCAAAATTTATGGTTATTATGCTCACTCATAGTTTCTGTGGATAGNTGTGATACAAAATAAAAACGTCTAAATTGAAGTACCATGTTTCACTTTCAGAGCATCCTGTGTGACTTGGGAGGCTGGGTCTGAAACATTTGTAATTTTGCATTACAAATTTTGCAATTGGAACATTCTCCTTTGAACTCAGGAACCTGAGTTCAAGAGAGGAAATCCTCTCTAAGGAAGCCCAAGGAACAGCAGGGTGGAAAAANCAAGGCCCTATTCAACNTTCCCAATTTCTCTTCCAGANCACAAATGATCACCAAATTTCCAGCTATGTAAATGAGGCCACCTTGGANTTCTGGCCATACCNCTCCAGTAGAGTCTAAGCGCCCAGTCAACTTAGAATGATATGTGGTAATAAATGATAAAAAATAGGACACACAGAAATGACAATTTGCTTCTTGGACGTGGGTGTTAGATAGCTGCTAACAAGAGGGAACAAAATCCCTTACCTGTTAGGCTGGAAAGAGACTTGGTCATAACCTGTGAGCTCACACAGATCCTTCTCCAGCTCTTGGAAAAGCTGCTGGTATCCCTGGGCTTGGTCCAGAGGCACAAACGGGTGAATGTTAGCAAATTCTTTCCATGTGATGGGCTAAAGACCAAGAAGAGGAACATAAGCATGTGTGCACTGTAAAAGTAACATTGATTTTAATGATGGTGACAATGACAATATACCAACACCAAGAATGGCACCAAGGAGCCAGGGGCTGTCAAGGCACTTAGAATATGCATTCGGTTTCTCTGCACAACCTAATGACATAGGAACTATTACTATCTACATTGTACAAGTGGGACACAAAAGCCAAGAANAAACTCACACAGAAATACTATTCTACCTATCCAGGAGCAGAAAGGCCCCAGAACAGACGTACAGCCCTGAAGCAGTGAGTTTAGTCCAACTCTTACATGTGCACACATGCGTACATATTATTTTCTTTTCGCTGAGCAGAACTAGCCATGAACAGAAATGCAAATAGGAAAGATCCTTCCTAACACAATCCTAAATCGGTTNCTTTGCCTGAAACAATTTGCAGTATCAGAATAATACCAAGAAATAAAAGGAACACGTTAACTCTACTGAAACACTCTTGGCCTTGTAAAGGTAAGTGTCTCACAACAACATGTAAATCAAATTCCTGTTGACGCAGAGAATAAACTTAAACCTCAAATCTCATCCTTCTGACATTGTGAATGGATTTATAGAAAGTGGCATCTTTTTTGTCTGTTTGGTTTTTGACATGTGAACTCAAGGTCCTGCCTTTGCTTTTCAAGTGCTGGGATTACAGGCATGTGACTGTCAAAAGTTTACTTTAGCCCTTTAATTTTTTTCTTGGTTGTTGTAACTAAGAAGCAAACCATAGCCNATGGATNTCTGNCAAGTGTTCTCCACTGAGCCAACCTCCAGNCCACNCTTAGNNTTCTTAAGTCTACCTCTNAGGCTAACTACAAATTGGTAAAAATAGAAGTTTTTAAAAGCCCAGATTTAGAAAGCAAATAATAAAAACTGGTTACCTGTTTTAATTAAAAAAATTAATTTTACAGAGTTGGCAAGATGACTCAGGGATAAGTTGCCTGATGACCTGACTTTGATCCCTGGGACCCACACAGTGGAACAAGAGAACCACTGTGCACCGTGGTGTGCATGTTCACACACACACACACACACACACACACACACCACACACACTAAACAAAATCATAAAAGATAATAACAATAATAATAATCTTACATAGCTGGGCATGGTAGACATGCTTACAGACCTAGCTATTTGGGACCCTAAGCTGGGACAATTGCTTATATCGATGGCTTTAAAACTATCCTGAAGNAAAACTTTGATGATAAGAAGAATAAATTTTATCCATAAATTTTATTGNTGTTGTTTTGTTTTTTGAGGCAGAGTTTCTTTGTCCTGAAACTCGATTTTTAGACCAGGTTAGCCCTCAACTCAGAGACCTGCCTGCCTCTGCCTCCTGAGTGCTGGGATTAAGGGCATGTACCCCATACCTGGCTTTATCCATAAATTTAACTGATTAAGTTGTGAGAAATATCAGGGTCTCTGCTATGATTGCAGAATGGCAAAGTAAAGGATCATTAAAGCATCATAGTCCAGGTAGGTTTTTTTTTCATCCACTTCTGTACAAACTGGAAAGCTGCCCGCTTCATAGACAAGACCTACTTACTGTGAGTTCGGAGGCACTATTGAGCTTCATGGTGCAGGATCCCTTGAAGAAGCAGATCCAAGAAGCATCACGTTAATGATTATCTCAGCCCATCTCTCACCCCTCCCACCTCCCCGCAAGGTACTGCTTCTTCCCTCTCGAATTGTATTTAGAGACTGTGCAAGGAAGGAATCGGGATGGGGCTAGAAGTGAGAAGAAAGGCCGCAAACAGCTACCAATGGAATCATGCTGTGAACAAGGGAAATGTCTTTGTTTTCTAGTTTCTTCATATACCGGACAAGATTGGTTTCTGAATGATAGCTGTGAACATAAAACATAAGGTCAGAGCCATTGAATTAGAGTCATGCTGATCCTCATACAAAATAACGGAGTCCTAACTCCAAAGCCATGTTAACTGTATGCCATAGGGAAGGGCAGAGACTCTAGTGGACCTCAGAGCACACCTGATGCAAGAGAGAACCCTGGGAAGAGGACAGAGTTCCTGAGACCAACTTCAGCCTAGCAAATGCATCTGCAAATTCTCCTCCCCATCACAGCCCCAGCACAGTGGAGCTGCCACAAGACAAGGTATGCTTGGCTCACATCAGGGATGGGTTCTAGCTGGCATAGATATATTAGTGAGCCTNGCTGAGTGGCAATAACCCAGNACCTAATAGTCAGCATCAGAAGCAANACCCTCCCAAGCTCCNTGGTTCATTGCCAGGACACAAAATGCAGAATTTATTGAAGCCACACAAACCTGTTGAACACCTGATGTGTGAGAAATGGGCTGGTTCTCTTGAATAAAGACCCCAGAATACCTCTCCTTTCCTCTCCCATGCTTTCAGCTATCAATTCCTACAAGAGAGACCATGGAAACTGAAGAACAAGGCATGGCTGGAAGCTTCCAGGCTAAATTAAAAATCCAAAAACAATATATCAAGACATTNATTTAAGAGCCAACTAATTGAACACTTAGAAGAAAATAAAGGGATGGACATACAGGACCTATGATTTAGCAATAGTTCCTTGTTCTTTGTTATTGCTTGTTTGAAACAGGGCTTCACTATGTAGTCCTGGCCGGCTTCAAACTTGTTATGTAGATGGGCTATCTCTGAACTCACCAAGGTCCACCTGCTTCTGTCTCCCAAGCGCTGGGATTAAAGGTATGCATTGTACCACTATGCTCAGCCTTAACAATGATTTTTTTAAACATTATACCAAAAGCATGAGCAGCAAAAGGAAAAAAAAAAAGATGCCCTGCAGGGGGCACGCAGGTCTTTGTGCTCACAGCCATCTACTAGAGGAACCTGGGATGTTAAACACATNGGGTTGTTCCTGTTTTCTGCTAGGAAGGCTGGAGCGGATGGGCTTTCTAGCCTGGTGACTTCTGTGTGCTATCCTCAATATCTTCATGGCTGAGGACTTTTCCAGCACTGGACCCTCTTCCAGATCCTTATTGTGAATTTGTTTTTCTCAATCAATCATAAACAAATCTGTTTTTCTCAGTCAAATTGTAGAAACTATCTTTATGGACTTTACAAAGAGTTTCGATGTTGTTACATATGATCTGTATTTAGTTTAATTTGCTCCTCAAGGAGANGTATGCTTTGTTGTATACTCAGGATTGAGTTAATCATCACCAGAATAATTTCCACCATATTGTGCGGTGTTTAAATATACCTAAAATAAACTACTTGGGGTCAGACCCCCAAAGTGTGAACCAAAGTGGCAGTAGCTGAGTTGCGTTGAGTTAATGTGCCTTNTTGTCTCCCTTGGCTCATCTCTCTGCTGCCATGAAGGTCACAGAGATTGCTGCAGACTTGTATTTCATTAAAATTATAAACATTTGAGGGGCTGAGTTTGTAGCTCAATTGGTAGAATGCTTCTGAAGNATGAGTGAGAGCTGCATTTTGTCCACAGAACAGCACAAACTGGATGTGTGGCACACACCTGTAATCCTAGAGCTAGGGAGGTAGAGGCAAGAAGATGAACAGCTCAGTCTTTACGAAGAGGGAGAGATGGCTCAATGGTTAAGAGCACTACTTGCTTTTCCAGAGGGCCCAGGTTCAGTTCCCAGCACCCACATGGCNGCTCACAACTCTCTAACTCCAGTTCCAGGGAATCTGACACTCTCTTCTAACCACATACATTTATACAGGCAAGGCACTCATACATGTAAAATAAAAATAAATAAATCTAAAAAATAGTTGTTCAATGGTTGGTTATACTAGACCTTGTCTCAATAACAACAAATTGAAATAAGAACATTTGAGTTGTGGGTGTAGCTCCGGACCAGATCACTTGCCTTGCATAAGCAAGGCCCAAGTTAAAAAACCTAGTATACTCGACCAGAAGAGCAGCAACCAAGAGCTGTAAATGAAGGGCGATAGCTCAGTGGTCAAGTCCTTACTTGTCCAATGTGTGTGTGGTCCTGAGTTCAATCACTAGCATAACGAAAATAAACAAGCAAACATAAAAACATTTATTCATCAGTGATATTATCCAGAGAGCCAAGAAGCTGCTGAAATAANGGGAGAAAATGTTGCAAATCATAAGGATTTTCTGTCTAGAAGATCCAGTTAAAAGCATGCCTGCTCCTCTTCCCTGTCTTTGCTAATAGCATCGCGTGCAGGTTTATTTTAGTTGACTTGACCCAAACTAAAGTCACCTGGGAAGAGAGAATCTCAACTGNGGAATTGCCTCCATCAGATTGACCTGGAGACAAGTCTACTTGGCACTTTCTTCATTAAGGATTGATGAGAGAGAGTCTGGCCCACTGTGAATGTTGCCAAACTGGGTAAGAAGGCCTGGACTGTATGAGAAAGCAAGCCAGGAAAGCAGCCTTCCTTCACAGTCTCCATCTGCGTTCCTGCCCTGACTTCCCTCAATGATGCACTGTGCCTTCCTGCCCCTGAGTTGCTTTTGGTCAGAGTGTGCCATCATAGCAAGGAAAACAAATTGAAACACACAGTTACCTTGAGTCTTGTATTAATGACTCCAGAAACATCCCTCAAATGCATACAGGTCAATAACCTCAGGGAACACTCAGTCCAGTGTTCNANNGGGGAAGGACTTTACTTGGTCCTATTTAATTAATACAATCCAACATTGGGGGAACATTGTGAAGCTTCTTGGTAGTTTATAATTGGTATCTTGAGCTAAATAATGTTCTCAAAAGAGTCCAGACAACTACAGACTCAGCACTCTGGAAGGTATTTCAGCTTCTATAGTAAAAGCTTTCTTTCATTGACTCACTCAACAAATATTCACTAAAGTCATGTCCACGCAACAAGCCATGGAGAAAGTGTGCAGAGTGCTCTGGGTGGGTCTTATCAGAGGTCTAGGGAGCCACTGACTTCTCTCACTTCAATCCTATGAAAGGGTAACCCCCTGCCTTGCTCATCCTTAATAGTTCACTGTTGTGGAAACCCACGCAGCCATGCAGAACTGCTTCAGTGTTGCAGGACTCTCTCTCCTCCTGACCTTTATGGCTGCTTCCCCAGGAGAGAGAGGACATCTGAACCCACCCTCCTCTTCTATGACACCATCTTCGTGTATAATAACTCACCCTCACATTTCAGATCTTAGTGTAGTCAACTGATCCAAGCCCTGGTGAGAAGCTGATCCACTCTGCTCCCAGCTTCCCCACAGACCATGCTGGGATTATTATGTGTCTGGTTCCTCACTGGTCTATACACTTAGCGGAGGCAGGGATCATGTCCAATTGGCCATCATAGCCTCAGGGCATAGCATAATACCTGGCACATATTACGTCTTTGAAAATTACTCCTTAAATGAATGAGTATATAAATTTCCCA
>LZPO01055130.1:317276-329796 GCA_001675575.1 Neotoma lepida
GGGGTGGGGGGGTGGGAAGGACCAAGCGGAGAAACTTCCAGCTACAGTGGTGAGTGAATGAGGAAAGAAGAGAGAACCAGTGAGATCCTCCCATCATTCAACAGTCAGGTTGGATGCGGCACTTACCTGAGCTGTGCAGATGTTGCTGGTGGCTTTGTCTCTCCGAATGTGTTGTTCTCTGGTCTGAAGAGCAAGGCGATACACTTCTTTCCCCGTGGCATCCCTGGATCAAGGCAACAACAGTCAGCACAGATAATCACAGCACCAGGATTCTCTTAGATGCACTTGCTTTCCCAGCTGAAGGGAATCCAGTAGGTGTGGGGGGGGCGGGGCGCAAGTTCATAAAAATCCAACTTCCAAATGTCCTTTTTCTAAATAGGACTATATTTAGGTTTTTAATTTGAACTTTGAGGCACTGAGACATATATAATAAAGCCCGGAACAGTGAAAGGAAATTTCCCAGGAATTACTCTGTCTAACAAGGTGATGAGACAAAGGAGCGTGTCACTCAATCTCCATAGACTGATACAGGGAAAAGGGCGATAAACTGAGAAACCAGAATTCTTCTCTAGAGGTTTGAGGAGACTGGATGCTTATGAAGAAGACAGAAAGGAGTGCTGACAGTCTCACTACTTACCTCACAAGGATTTCCCCTCTAATGTAATATAGAGAGATAGATAGATAGATGATAGGTAGGTAGATATAGGTAGATGATAGATAGCTCTACATGATAGATATAGGTAGATGATAGATTATACATAGATATAAGATTATAGATATAGATAGATGATAGATTGATAGATGATAGACAGATATAGGTAGATGATAGATAGATACAGGGAGATGATAGATATAGGGAGATGATAAATATAGATAACTTTATAGATATAGATATTAGATGATAGATATAGATAGATGATAGAGATATAGGTGATAGATACATATAGGTAAATGATAGAGATGATATATAGTAGATTATAGATAGATATATAGTAGATGATAGATAGATAGGTAGATAGATAGATAGATAGATAGATAGATAGATAGATAGATAGATAGATAGATAGATGATAGACAGACAGATAAATAGATAGATAGTTTTTGGGGACTATGATAAAATGGAGATTTCCCCAGTACAAATCTTAACCTAAGAAGGAAGCACCATCAAAGAGAAGCCATCGAGACTCAAAGCCACATGGCAGGAACCTCCAGACACCTATTGGATCACACTCAGTTTGTACTTTTAATTCCTCTCTGCACTTGTTTTTGGTGTGTGTGTGTGTGTGTGTGTGTGTGTGTGTGTGTGTGTGTGTGTGTGTGTGTAAAGGACAACTTGCGTGAGTTTTCCCTTCCACAATGAGATACTTAAGAGAGAAACTGGTTAGGCACAAAGCACATGAAATACGAAGATCTTCCCAGGCTTCCATCAACCGAGATTGCCCGTACGTGACTATACTCATACCTTATGAAGGATGCAAACACTTTTTCATATTGTCTGAATTACAGTGTGCAGAAATACCAGTGCGCAACCCAGATGGATTCTCTCTTATTAATTTGTGTTGTACTTGTCTTTAATCACTTGACATGGGCCAATCAAATTTGGAGAGAAATCAGAGAAAAGAACAGGGAGGGGAAGGGGAGGGGTTGGAGAGGTGGCTCAGCTGTTGAGCACTTGCTGCCCTCCTAGAGGACCTGATTTGTTTCCAAGCACCCACACTGGGCAACTCACAACTGCCTATAGCTCCAGCTTCAGGGGATCCGATGCCCTCTTCTGGTCTCCTTGGGCACCTAGACACACATGGCTTACAGTCACACACACACACACACACACACATACAGGCATGCATGCACACACAAGCACACATACACACAAAATGAAAATAAATTTTTAATAAGAAGGAAAAAAAAGAACAGAGAAGGTCATAATCACATAAGGGGATATGAAACTTTACCTTGTTACCCCCACCATCCTTCCAGGCATCATCCTCACCAGGTTTTCTCTGACAGCAAAAAAGGCTGCATGNGGTCCCCCATAGCCCAGTGGCACTCCAAACCTCTGGGAGTTGCCCAGGGCAATATCCACACCAAACTCTCCAGGTGGCCTCAAAATACACAGAGCTAAAAGGTCGGTGGCACAGCAGGTCAGGCTCTGGAGAGGAAATGGAGAGGAGGTCAAGGTTATTGCCTTCTCCTGAGCTGTGAGACCACAGGAATTATCTCTATTACACACACACTGGCAGGAAGGGTGCATTTCTGGGAATTCCATTTGCTTGTGCATTCATGCAACAAATATTTACTGGATGCCACTGAGTGACACAAATTAGTGATTGACATTAACAATGAGGAAGGAGTAGGGCAAGAGAATTTCAACATTCCATGTGGTAATTGTAAAGAAATTAAAATACATCAAAAGGCAGACATATATGAGAACTGGGACATACCTTCCTGGACTTCAACAAGGGGCTTACCTACCCCAGTCTGATGGGCTCTTTCTACAAGTTCTGTGAAGTCCTCCACCTTCCCCTCAGTGTCTGGGTACTGGAACAGCACCCCACTGACATCTTTGCCACTGAAATCCATTTCATGGGGTAACTTCAGCTCAACAAGTACCCCCCTATATCTGTAAGGACAAGGGAAAATTTGTTTTATTATTATTATTATTGTGTGTGGGTGGATGATATGTTTGTGATGACAGATGCTTATATGCCAAAGCACATGTGTAGAGGTCAGAGGACAACTTTGGAGAGTGAGCTTTCTCTTTCTGCCATGGCTTTTGGTGATAGAGCTCAGGCTGTCAGACCAGCTGAGCCATCTCTCCAGTCATCATGCCAGTTCAGAAAATGTAATTAGCACCAGCTTATTTCCAGTAAGACTGTATTCATTTCTTGGGTTTTCCCCCAGTGTCCTTCCAGCCCCACCTCATCTCATACTTGACCCTTCCTTGGTAACAGTACTCCACACCAACTCACATGCATGTCTCACTCTACTCTGTCTCTTTCTTCTGTCCTTCCCACTACCCTCTCGTCAACTCCCCAACCTACTCCTAAGAGGAATATCACCCCTAAGAGCTAAAGATCCAATACCTCCAGCAACAGAGCCATTATTGTGACATTGACTNCGGGTCAGCTATGGTAAATGAAAAACATCNTGATGACAGGAACGGCTTCCTTAGATTCTCAAAACCCTCTAACAATGACTCAAAATCCCTTCTGAAGGGTGGTGTGGGGCAGAAGCATGCCCCACATTTCCAAAGCAGAAAGCAAATCCAGNGGCNGCTGAGCTGGGGATGTTTCAGTTGCTTACAGGACTGAACAGAGGCGAAGGCACTTAGAGCTACTCACACCGCTCCTCTAGGTGTTGTGTGGATCCCTTAGAAACCCCGTCTACAGGAAGCACACACAAAACCATAGCAGTTGTGTGTGAGTTCTGTTTTTCCAACTGTACAAAACATTACTGAGGTTACTTTATTTCATTTTTTGTTTATGTATTTATCCATTGTGACACAAGTCCTCTGACTTTTCCTTCATGGTACGAGGAACTGAACCCAGGGCCTCACCTACTTGAGGCAAGTGCCCTCCTACTGAGCTATAGCCCTAATGTCTACTGGGAACAGGTTTGTACTACGTGGCTCATTCTTGCCTCAGACTTGAAATCGTCCAGCCTCAAGCTGATTTTAATATTTTAAGTTTTACCGAAAGATAACAGAATAGCATAGTAACTTACTACAGGGCAAAGGCAACTAAACTCACCATGTATTTGTCCCTCAGTACTCACAAGGGACTTAGCAGAGGCATCCATGGAAGAAAGTAGGGAAGAAAAGAAAACTCAGCAAACTCAGTGTAAAGCAGGCTCACTTCCAGTCAGACTGGAAGTGGGAAAGAGAGATGAGGTAGAGGTAATATGATGTTACCCTTGCTTCAAAACACAAATTAAATCAATTACTTGGCTCGAGTCTGGACAACAGCTATTGTCTGTGGGTGGCAACGAGGATCAACAAAAAACTTCTTCCTCTTGTTGTGTCTGTTGAAAAGAAAGAGCACATTCAAACTTGAACATTTCCAAAAGACTTTGAAATATCAGAGTTTTTTGTTTGTTTGTTTTTGTCTTCTTTTTCTTGGTTGAGACAGGGTCTTAGGTATGCCAGCCTGGCCTCTAACTATTACACTTCTGATCCTCTTTGCCTCCACAGTGCCGAGATGAGATCGCAGATGTGTGCCGCTAAGACTCATGTAGGTAGTGCTGGAGGTTAATCCAGGCCAAGTTCTCTACCAACTGAGCCACTTTCCCAGCACTAAAATTGGAGTTTCTAAGAAGGCAAAGGGAAAATCTAAGAAGGGAATCTAAAAATCCCTTCTAAGAAGGGAAAATCTAAGCCTAATGTAGAAAGAACTGAGTGATTAATGACTGGTAGCTCCTGACTNCGACCTACTGAAATTCAACCCTGTTCTAACATAATTTAACAAAAATAAAATCAATTTAAAAAAATCTCTATCATGATAAAAAGGGCAAATATTAGGTATAAGAGGAAATTGAAACCACTACCAAAAAAAAAAAGTCTCCCAAAGTAACACATCTTAGAATTTTGTTGTCACGTGGGGTACTTCAGCTTCGAGTCTTAGTAGGGTGAAACAAGACAGACTCTGCCTCAATAGAGCGGAAGGAGAACCGACTCCNGGAGAGAGATTGCTTCCTAGCCTCAGCACACGCATGCACATACAAAAGTAAACAAAAGTAAAAAGAATTTCAGAAAGAGGAACACTTAGAGATGGTCTGAGCCAAATGTCCTCACCAACACCAGGGGAAAGGACCGAGGTAAGANGCACACAGAAAGACCTCGAGCTGAGCTGGGTGGGATCTAGGGTGCCGGTGCTGGGAGACCTTCCCTTTCTATGGTTTCAGAAAACAAGACCGATGTGACTATGTAACAACTCAGGTACCAAGTGTGTATCAGGACAAAGAAAAAAGGGCATGGAGNGTATGCACTTGTGCGTCATGATACGCTATTAATTTCCCAGTAGATACACAATGGTTTCTTCAGAGGCTTACACTAGAAAATAGCATGTTTTAACTTTGAATTATATTCCACTCAGTTTGATAGATTTTTCATTAAATACAGGTATTACTTTTGTAATTACATCTAATTTGTTTTATTGTTTGTTTTGTTTGTTTTGAGATAGGATCTCAGCCTTGGCTGGCCTTGAACTCACAGCAAGCCTCCTGCTGTAGCCTCCTGAGTGTTAGGATTATAGTGTATACAATTACATTTGGCATAGATATCAACTTAATGAAGGAATATGCCAACTTAGGGAGATTAAAAAAAATAATTACCTAGTAGGAAATACTTCCCACAGCTTGAATGGAAACAAATTGGAGAAAAATGTTAGTAGGGACTCAGTGACCTGAGTCAACTCTACTTTACAATGACTTCTAAAGGTGAAAAGGGCACACCCGTAATCTCTTCGGGCTGCTTTACAAAGCTAATCTAAATGCAGCCCCAAGGAGAAAGGAGAAAAGAAGCAAGCTTTTACTGAGAGGGAGCAGTCCATCACCTCAAAGCAACTCAAGGTAAGCCATGCAGGGCAGGTAGGAAACCCTCAGCCNAAACAATCTAGTAAGCAAAGAACAAACACCTTCATTTCTGTAAAATAAAGGCTACCATTGGAATGGGATGTGGCTTTGTTGGTAGAGTGCTTGCCTAGCATGTATGAGACCCTGGATTCGGTCCTCAGTGTGACATAAACTGGGTGTGGTGGTGCGTGTCTGTAACTCCATCACTTGGAATATGAAAATAAGAACATCAGAAGTTCAAGGTCATCCTCAGCTATACTGACTATGCCTGGACTATGAGATCCTGCCTGAAAAGATAAAGATAATTTTAAGATTTAAAAGGAGGGAACAAAAATTACTAAAAATCAATAAAAAGCCTGTCTCTTATACACATCTAGATGTGTATAAGAGACAGCTGAAAAGATAAAGATAATTTTAAGATTTAAAAGGAGGGAACAAAAATTACTAAAAATCAATAAAAAGCTGAGAACAGTAACCAAGAAGCTATGTAAATGACTACCCTGTGTGCCTGTGTGTCTCTCATGAAGAACCTGAACTTACCCTCAATGCTGCTGAGGAAGCAGAAGCACCCCGGATGGGCTTCATAAGGGTTTTCATACTTTGAGTGAGTCTATACCTGCCTGCACCCTCATAGCTGCTCCACATATGTGGGAGCCAAGTAATAAACTCATATGGGCACTCAGGGACAGAGGCACCAAATCTTAGATGATACCATGAATATGGGCAGATTTCCCAACCTACATGAGAATTCTTCCAGGAATATGTGTTCCAATAGTCTTCCAAGGCAGAGAATGGAGGAAGGGGAACTGTAGGGCNATTAACTGTGCCCTGTGACCCAATAACTTCNGGAAATGGATCCTTAGGAAAGAATTAGAATTTCTGGGGCAGCTTTATTTTAGGGATGCACATGGTACATTTTTAGTAACAGAATATGGTGAAAACAAATTAAATGTCTAGCAGCAAATGTGAGGTTAAATAACCATGGCACTTCCGTGCCACAGACACAACAGAAGTCCTGTTCTAGGGGCTGGAGAGATGGCTCTGTGATTAAGAGCACTTGCAGCTCTTCCAGGGGACCCAGGTTCAGTTTCCAAAACCATATTGGATGGCTCTAAGGGGATCTGACACTTTCTGACTTCTATAGACACCTGTACACATGGGGCACACACACGTGCACAAACACATGTGTGCAAAACAAACAAACGAAAAACCCTAAAGTCCTATTCTGGAAAGCTAAGAAAGAATAAGGTACATTGTGCATTGTGAAATAGTAAACAAAGGTGGGTGGAGAGGACTATGTCTGAAATGACAGCACTGAGAGGTAAGGGCAGGAACAAGTTTAAGTCCAGTCCTCATGACCTCAAANAACCAAGGACTAGGAGTACAATTGAATGTCAGAGCATACCTAAGGCCCTGGGTTTATATACTGCACAAGAAGCGGGGAATGGGTGTGGGGGGAATAAAAAAAATAAAGGAAAACAAGGTAAATTTCAAATACAGAAAATTCTTCTGAAGAAGTGTTGCTGATTGCACTCCATTACACAATGTCAGCCCCTCCCACTACCCACTCTTCCCTATACTCCAAGTAACAAGGGCGGGAATTCGGCCCATACCAAGCTTGTTTCTTCAAATCACATGAAAGAAGGGTGGNCAGTGAAATACAAGCGNAAGCTGTTGAGTGACAGCTTTGTAGAGGCCTCTGATTGGCTAGAAGTACCTCTAAGTCTCCGCCCTTTGCGTCTTCCTGAGGGCAGATCTCAACATCACGTGAGGCTAGAGGTCTAACAGTCATCTACTGTTGAAATGTAATGGTAAAGATGGCAGGCAGACAGGGACGCCTGTCCTTGATAACACCTCAGGGTTGTCCAATAAGTCACCTTTGGACTTATATAAGAAAAACAATGTTTTTCTGTCAAGCAATTAGAAGCTTGAAAAAAAAAAACCCTATTGTAACAGACTTTTTTTTTATTAACTGATACTATTATCTTTCATATATATAAATGCATGTGACAGTTGGTGACAATTAAGCATACAGAAATTTATTTTGAAACCCTAATATCTAGATAGAAAGATAGACAGATGGATAGATAGATAGATGTNAACTGATAAAAACAAAAGCAAATTTATCTATTTAATTATTTATTTTTCTGTTGGGATGCTTGGCCCAGCTGCTAAAGCAAATCTGTATACTAATGAGGTAGATGTGCTTATTTTTACTTAAAGAATTAAATCTTGGTTGAATGTTTGATCATGGAAAATGTAGAGTATCTTCAGTGTTTCTCAAGTTGATGGCCACTTTGATTTTATGATTGTCAATACTAAGACACCTCTTGATATAAATATAGTACAATATGGCTGAAGCACTTACAGAGCCATTCAGAAATTGTTTCAAATTCTGTCTTTACCCCAAGCCAACATCCATCTAATGGTTTTTTGAAATTCATCAGCAAATGAAACAAATTTTTGAAATCAAGCATTCTAACATAGTGTAACCCAAAGATATGTTAATTTGACATGTACATGCTCAGAAATTATGACAAGAAAATATTAAGACTTTGTTTTTTGTAATGAAACTATCATGTTTNTATGAGAGCAGAAGACTTTCTATATACAGTAAAAAGGACCATAGTTCAGTTGGACATGGTGGCTCATACCCATAATCCTAAACTTGGGACTCAGAAGATGGAGGGAGGGGAATCAGGAGTTCAAGGTCATCCTCAGCTATAAGCCAGCCTGGGATGCCGGCGGTATGACCAACACCAAAAAAACAGACAAAAAAAACAAACAAACAAAAAAAACCCAACCCCCAACTCCTGTAATTCATATGATGCAATAATCTCGAACTTGAGCTGAGATGTTTCAGGTAGCATTTGTTGGTGCGTGACATGAAGGCATGTGAGGTGCAGAGTGTACATGTGTCATGTGTACTGAGGACCAAGGCTGCAACGAAGTCAGATGATGCAAGTTCTGCCAGAAATACCTCAGATTCATTACTGTTTTATTTTAAATTAATTTTTGGTTGCCAATTTTTTTTTTTTTTTTTTTTTGCAAACTCAACATTCATCGATGAAACTCCACAAGGGGTTGCAACTCACGGTTTAAGATGCTGGGAACTAGGGGATGCCCCTCTCTTGGAGGGACTCTCCCACTGAGCCTCTCACCTGTGGCACAGTTGCATCGCCTCTGCAGCTGCGGTTGCCTCATCCAGCAGGGAGGCGTTGGCCATGTCCAAACCTGTGATGTCAGACACCATGGTCTGGAAGTTGAGTAAACTCTCCAACCTCCCCTGAGACACCTCTGGCTGATACGGAGTGTACTGGGTGACCCTGAGAGGAAAACAGAAGACCATGTCCAAACTGTGCCTCTCCTATCCAGAAAAGCTCATGAAATTCCTTTGTTTTCAAATTCAATGCCTAAGTCTCCTGAGAATTATAAAACACATTGATCAGTAAGATTTTGAGATGATCAATTTGATTGGACTTAAAATTGCTTAGAAAATCAATGAAGAACACAGCTGAGTGTGTCTGTGAAAGTTTCCAGAAAGGATTAACTGAGGTAGAAGACCCCAGCCAGAATGTGGGCAAAGTCTCACCCTGGATGTAGACAGCATCATCCAATAGGTTGGAAGCCTATTGCATTGAAAAAGAAGGCGGGCGGGTTCCTAGCTGCCAGGGCACAAACTTCTCTGTTCCCTCACTGATGACTGACTTCTGTGATGAACCTGGGCAGGTGATAGCTCAGCAAGCAAAGGTGTTTGCCACTAAGCCTGACAACCTGAGTTCAATCCTTGAGACCCAAACGGTAGGAGATAACTGACTTGGCAAGTAGTGTTCCTACTTCCAGGTGCCTGCTATGACACAGGTCTCCAGGGAGCACAGCCCCCNTCCCCAGCACACCGAATGAATAAATCAATCCCTGAGCCAAAATAAACCATTCACCCCTAAATTACTTATGCTGAGTATTTAGTCACTGTGGTGATTATTTTGTTTGTGCTTTAACAAATAAAGCTTGCCTGGAGATCAGTGTGTGGAGCTGGCCACTAGATAACCATACAGGTCAGGCAATGGTGGCACACACCTTTGATTCTAGCACTGGGGACCTCTTGCCTTTGATTCCAGTACTTGGGAGGCACACACCTTTGATCCCAGCACTAGGGAGGTGGAGACAGGAAGTGATATGGCTGGGTGGAGAGAGGAATATAAGGTGGGAAGAGACAGGAACTCACCCCCCTTTCAGGCTGAGGAATTGAGGAGGTAAGAAGTAGCTGTGGCTTGCTCCTTTGTCTCTGATCTTTCAGCATTTACCCTTATATGTGACTCTGTGTTTTTATATTAAGACCATTAGAATTTGCACTACAGGTCACAGCAATAAAAAGCCAAATTAATGGCATGTTTTCTTTGGGTTTTTATGGGGAAGAACAGAACTGTCATAGAAACAATATTCTTTGGGCACAAGTACTTATGTTCACTCTGCATTTTTTTTTTATTTACCTACTTCATTTTGTGTGTCTGAATGTTTTGGCTGCATGTGTGTACGTGTAAGGTCAGAAGAGGTTATTAAATCCCTTGGAACTGGAGTTACAGACAATTGTGAAGTACCATGTAGGTGCTGGTAACCAAATCCGTGTCCTCTGCAAGAGCAACAAGTGCTCTTAACTACTGAGCCAACTCTTCAGCCCCTGACATTTTGTTAATATTTTTAAACACATAATCTTNCTATGTAGCTCAGGCTACCTGTCACTCACTAGGTAAATCAGGCTGGCCTTAAATTGTTCCTGGTTCTCCTTCCTCAGCTTCTCAAGTTCTAGGACTATAGGCATACACCACCATGCCCAGCTCTCTACATTATTTTTTGTTACATTACTAATTATCTTTATTTATCTAATTGTAATTATTTAATGTACACATGTATTTTAGATGTGTGTTGTATGTGAATGTGGAGGACACAGGCTAATGTTGGGCATCTTCCTCAGATGCTTTCCAGCTTATCTTCTGAGACAGGAACTCTCACTGAAACTGGAGTTCATCAAGCCAGCTAGGAACCATGAGCTCCTGGGATACACCTACCTCCTCTTCCTCAGCACAGGAATTGCAGATAAGCGCAGTTGCCCTCAGCTTTTACATGGGTGCCAGGGACCTGAACTCAGGCCCTCAGCAAACACTTGACAGAGCCCTTTCTCCAGGGCATTCACGTGCTTTATTATAAGCTGTCTCTAAAATCCATATTATATTTATATTCACATTTTATTATAAGCTGTCTCTAAAATCCATATTATATTTATATTCACGTTTTATTATAAGCAGTCTCTAAAATCCATGCCTGCCTGCCTGCTGCCATATGTTCCCTCTGAACTGTAAGACTCCACATAAATTCTTCTATAAGTTGCCTTGGTCATGGTGTCTTATCACAGCAATAAAAAAAAATTAACCAAGACACCAAGCCAACGAGTTTTAAGTGATTTATTAATGGCCTTGATTTTTATATCCTTTTCTTTTTTCTCCTGTTCTGGTAATTATACACAGGCTTTGAAAGCATTGTTATGTTGGCGTTATTTAACATGGTTTATGTTTGAAGACCGTCTTAGCCCACAGTACTATATCAGCACTTTGAAATAATTTTCTGAATCTTTCACTGGTGTAACTGAGAGTGTGTGTGTGTGTATGTGTGTGTGTGTGTGTGTGTGTACACAGCAGAACACATTGTTACTTCAGTTAATTCCCTGAACAGCCTGGATTCACCATTGTGAAGGCAAATCCTAAGTGAGTGGTGAACTGGAATGAATGACTCATACAATAGAACACACAGGGCAGGCCATTGAAAGGGAACAAGAGGAAAGAGTTCACACAAAAGCATAGACAATGGGCAGTGGTGATCTCCAATCAGACAAGACCGTCACACAGCTTGCTATCATGAAGACAGACGTGACACTGAACCTGCTATATGCTTAGACTGGCTGCCCAACAGGATACTTTCCTTGTGTTCAGAGCCGTTAGTTAGTCAGACATGTACACACGCTCAGAGGAATGTATGCATGTACAGCTACCCCAACTGATGAATAGGAAAGACCAAATATATTCTCAGGAATAGAATATACTAGGAGAGAGAAATATTCCAGAAGAATTCAGCATAGAATAAATACTGTAGAAAAAAATGAGTAACAGACTGTGTGACTGTTAAAAGGGCAATGGTGGGTGAGGCAAATTATACCACACGCACATACTGCTTGTAGTCATTGAAAACGATGCTACAAATGTTCCTAACACTGAGACGATCGATGTTCATAATATATTAATTTTAAAAGGCAGAGTGTTAACTCACACAAATAAAAGACCCTAAAAAGCAAAGTATAAAAGATCTCATTCCTGTAAGCTTATCACCGAAATGTAAACAGTGCTTTCCCTCTGGATGATCTTTTCCTTTTCCCCAACCTATCAGACCAACCAATAGCAGTTGATCTTTTTATTGAACATTAACAAAAGTGGTTTAGTCAAAAGGCCCAAAGCCCATGTCATTTAAAATTATGAAACGCTTCACTAATTTGTGTGTTGTCTTTGCACAGGCGCCATGCCAGTCTTCTCTGTATAATTCCATTTTTAGCACATGTGCTGCAGAGGTGAGGGCTGTGTGGTGATACTAAAACCGATATTTAATTTATTACTGCATGTCCCAAATGTCAGAGACATTGGCTACGGTTTATTAACCAACTTCTCTGTGTAGGAATTCTGTATTACCTTTTTTTGTGAGCATGTTAAACATGTTCATTGTAATGGGTTGGAAAAGCAAAAGCACCCCAAATCCCCAAACTTCAAGATAACTCAATCAACATTTAGGTGTTCTTTGAGGTTTTNTTCCACATAATAATCACATTTACACTTGTAAGCAGCAGAATTATAGTATGTGTGAGGTCTTATTTTTTAATTCAGTTAACATTCCATGGACAATTTCTTTGTTT
>LZPO01055130.1:384864-396290 GCA_001675575.1 Neotoma lepida
GGAGGAGGAGGACTCTGAAAGGCCTGCCTGCCTTTCCCACCCCCATCTTCCCCATCTATCCCCACCTTCTCCCATCAATAGTCAAATGGACAAATAAGTCACAGTTACACTCTATCTTTTTTTGTTGTTGTTGGGAATTAAAGTACACGTGTAGAGTTTGCAGATGTTGTCTGTCCCAGCCATGCTGTGCTGGGTTACAGGCCACATTCTACCCTGTTTCCTCCAACATCAACCTCTATTTCCAACCTGCAGGAGGAGGAGGAGGTTGCCTAGCAACTGTATCTGCTTTCTACCAGTGGACTGGAGGCTGCATCTTAAGTAGAAGGGAAATCAGTGGAATAGTGATGTGATTCTGTCAGGGCATTCACCATTGATGCTGGGATTCTACACAACGGCCTTCAAAGGGAAGCTAATAACACACAGTACTGTTGGTTTTTTTCATTCTCCTCTCCTCTTCATTGCTAAGGCTTTTTGTTTTTTGTTTTTTTTGTTTTTTTGTAAGAAACATTCTGGGCCAGTAGTTGTAATTTTTATGTCTCTCTAATATAGAATATATAGAATCTGACTTTATTTTTCTTTTCCTCACCCATTCTGTACTGATAGCAAGAAAAGCAACTAGAAATGATTCTTTCATATACAGTTGTCTTCTAACTGAAAAAGGAGAATGAAATGAAAAGAAAAAAATGAGGGAAGTTGGCATAGTGGCACTGGAACTGGCATTACAGATGGCATTTAGCCTCTATGTGGGTGCTGGGAATTGAACCTGGGTCGTCTGGAAGAGCAGTCAGTGCTGTTAGCCACTGAGCCATCTCTGCAGCCCTGAAACAATATTATTTTCCACAAAAGGTGTGATGTATGTTTACTGCTCTTCTAGACATCGGCTCTGTACAACATTTGGATACAATACCTAACCTAGCATTGAGGGGGTTAGATGGAGGGGTCAACAAACAAGGAGAAAGAGACTGACCCTAGCTTTTCTCTGTTGAATCCAGACAAGAAAGCAGAGCTATCTGTATTTATTTGTGAATTTCCCCACACCTAGTGGGGGACTTCATGACCTGATGCAATGCAGAATTAAAGGGAGCAGCTTGTTGTCCTTCTTGCTAAGGGACCAGACTCTGTCACAAGAGGAAAATCATCATGTGGACTTATGTCCTCTAATGACTGACTCTGCTGGCTGCATGGTGGGTAATTTAGCTNGAAGGCAGCATTTCAGACATCTGCAAGTCAACTCAGTGATAGCAAAGCACCACTGGGTCTCTTCGACAAGACACCTGGCAAAGGCTGGGTCTTATTATGTCATCCAGGTTATCCTGAACATGCTATATAGACAAAGCTGGGCTTGAACTCATGGAGACCCACCTGCCTCTGCTTCCCAAGTGCCAGGGCTAGAGGAATGCCACTTTTTTTTTCATTTTTAATTACAAATAGAATAAGAGGAATCAACAGGACAAGAGACAAAGGACATATCGTACATAGAGTATGAATGCTGGTGGGTCCAGAGATTGTTCAAATTAGCTACTCTAGAAAGAAAACATTTGCTTCCTTGAAAAAGGACTTAACCTGAAAGTGAAGTAACAACCTGAGCAACTGAGTTGTCACTTCTAGGTCCCCGCTTGCCCAGAGCACAGGGATTGGTCACNTATGGTACTCAGTAAACCACAGGGCCTCAGTGTTGACAACACAGAACATCCAGCCTCTCTGTACTCCTGCAGTAANTGAATGCTGGCACCAAAGCATGNAAATGAAAACACCGACAGACAGTGCAGGANGGCAGGAAAGGGTGGAGGATATGAAACATGCGAGCCCCATCCAGCTGTGCCTCAGAAGCTGGGAACACTTAGTCCTTAAGAGACAATGTCTCCCCACAGGATCACAGGGAGCCCCAGGACTGAGGAAACATGTGGGTGTTCTCAGTGATAACCAGTTTNCAGGTAAACCCCTCTCAGGGCGTGCCACATCCTGTCCATGGTGCTGAAAGCCAGATAGCTTGCCGGGTACATGTTAAAACCCATCTCAATACTCCAGAGCTGGGAGAGGTGAAGCTTATTTCCCCAAGTGCCTCCTTTTGCAAAGGAGAAAACAATGGTCCAGAGAGGAGAAAGTATTCATTTAGCCATAGCTCAGTTCCTAGAGGACTCTCTGTGAGACAACCACAGCCCAGAATCACCATGGGCTGTAACACTCCAAATGATACTTCACAGAGATCTAGAAGTCTGCTGGAGCCCCACAGCATGGGTTCCTCTCTGGGCATGTCTTTGACTGCTTTCTTTCTTTCTACTTTGCTGTCCNTCACCATTTGATCATCTCAGACAGGGTGTGCAAGCTGCAGCCCCAGGTCATATAAGCAGTAAGGACTGCTGAGAGGGATGAGACTTCCTGGCCTGGCCAGCTGTCTGCCGGAAGAGTACTCCATCCATGCTGGGGGTGCTCCCTTCAGTGATGTCTTGAGTTATCCATGCTCCTATAATAAGCACTCACTCACATTCCTGTAAAGAATCCCAGTAAACTCACTGGTTCTTCAAGCTGAATTTCGGTGGAATTGTGACTTTGTCTTTGGACAGTGTTGGGGGGTGCTGGGAGCAGTGTTGACTAGGTTTTCCAGGGTAGACTTCTTTGTATGAAATACCTATTTCAGTGTCCACAGATATAGTATAAATGGAGTATGCAATGCCCAGTTGTTCACATGCTGTCAGTGGCTGTCACACAGCAAAGATAGCCAAGCAGGGGGCAGAGGGCATGTGGACCCGGAATATTCGCTAGTAGACTCTTGACAAGAAATGGTTGCCAAGAGCCTTTTGGGAATGTCACCCTTATTCACATAACAGGACAAACCCAAGTCATTGCTGTTCTGATGGTCACCTGACCCAACCCACATTTCTTTAGNCAGTTGTGACTTCCTCAAAGAGTCCCATCCCGTCTCCACACATCTCCGTGAACTGTCCCAGACATCACCCCATTGTTGTCATGGGAACTTATCTCACATGTATTTGCCTTCCTGATTTTTTCTAGATTCTGCCACAGTCATCTCTTTGAGGACAGGAATATCATTAGTCTTGACAATTCCTGGATCCAATGTCTATCATGATGTGTCATTCAGAAACTGCTCAGTGAATGTTTGTGGACTGAATAACTGACTGTGGTCTCGCACCATGCTCAGGGTTAGAGGTTAGGGGCAAGTCCCCAGTGGTACCTTTACATGGCAAGTCTTGTTTCTTTTGGGCAAGAGGGGAGTTGGACCTTGAAGTGAAGGAGGGATCTAAATCCTTCCCTGAAGAGAAGCTGAGTGTATGTGAAAGGAAAGCACAAGCAGGGACAGTGTAGGAAGTGAGGCACACAGGAGGTGTGCACTTTCACCTTGAATTCCACTGCCTTGGGCATCTCAAGAGACCCCACTGGGAGATAGTGCTCCAAGGATGGAGACAGCAGCCACACTCTTACCTCCTGCTCAATAAACAGAGGTATATTCCATGGCAAGTGTAATTGGCTGGTGTCTGGTCATGTGACCGATAAAGTTGCACAAGTCAGGTCCCAGGCTTGGAATCATGAGTGAGGGTTTCAGAGACTGTTGATAACTTTGTCAACTTAAAGTCAGAGCTCTCACTAGAATGGCAGAGGGCAGAGGGAAGAGGACAGAGGGCAGAGGGCAGAGGGCAGAGGGCAGAGGGCAGAAGTGCTTCCTGAATCCTTACCTAACTCCCAAGTCTAGCTTCACCAGATGTTACTTGCCATTGCACCTGCTGATTCCATGCATGCCTTGCCCTGCTTGAATGGCTACACCATTTTGGGTTGGGTTTTCTGCTGTTGGCTGCTGAAGCTATGACTGTTCTTCCCAGCTGCATAAACTGAGAACCCTGGGCTGAAAAGCTTGACTTTCCACTAGCTGCTGGGGTGCAACTCCTTCCTACCACTCAGACACAAAACCGATGGCCACTGAGTCAAAACTGGAGACTTGATGGCTTTTGGCGATATCTGATATGGGGCTGTTTCTGGCCAATGGTTCACATCTCCTAATCCTCTAGGGACAAACCTGGTAAGATAAAAACCCAGGTCCCTTTTGTTAGAGGACAAAACAGGCTCAGGGAAGGAAGAACCACAGCAATCAGCAGGACAGTGATGGGTGTGGAATAAAGGCATTAGTGATTAACTCCAAGCCACCAATAATGCATTGGTGTCACATTAAGTAAAGAAGTAGGAACTCTTTCCCCTTGGAGTGGTTTACAGAAGAGTGAGTCCGGATTTGCATTCTCTAATTATGTTCTCTGTGTCTTCCATCCTCTGTCCATCTTCTGTGAGTCTGAATCTGTGCCTGCATGGAGGCTGTCTTGTGAATCTGTTTGGCCCCTTGTCTGCCGCTATGTGTGTCTGTCTGTTTCTGTCTGTCTGTCTGTCTCTCTCTGTGACATCTGTTGCTTGAGCTGTGTATGTTTGTGGGGTGTGTGTGTGTGTGTGTGTGTGTGTGTGTGTTTGTATGTGAGTGTTGTCTGTCTCTAACAAAGAGCTTTGCTTTGTATTTCTTGAACAGCACAGAGAGCATCACATGGGGGAAGGAACGGGAAACTACAGAAATCTTTAACAGGGTTTTACAAGAGATTAAGTCATTGGCTCCAACTGATCCCAACTGACCTAGATAACAAATATCATTGTTTATCAACCAATGTCCATAAATGCATGGTAGATTTTAGGACGTTGCTTTCAATTTACGTATTTGATACACATGGGTCAGGGTTCTGGGTCAGGAGCATGTAAGTACATAAGATTGCAGCTTTTCATTAGCTTATGTTGTAAAAGTTGATTATATGGGAATTTCAAGGCAAGCAAGGTTGGTTGTTCCATTGTTCTCTTAAAGGCAGGTTAAACAAACAGGCTGAGTACTCAGTAGGCTAGAAGTCTTAAGTCTTAGATGACTTCAAGGTGTATTATTAACTTTGGCTGTGTGTTGTTCGAATCTTAGATGGTCGTTTAATAAAAAACCTGGTACCAGATATTGGGGTAAAAGCTGAAAGATCAGAGAAGCAGAGCAAGTCACACCCACCACCTATTACCTCACCAACTCTACTAATCTTCTGACCAAAATCCTCTGAGTCTTCACCCGAAAGGGTCTCAGCTGAACTGCTTTAGTTTCTGCTTCCTCACGCCTTATATACCTTTCTCCACCCTGCCATCACTTCCTGGGATTAAAGGTGTGTGTGCTTCCCAGTACTGGGATTAAAGGTGTGTTCCACCACTGCAAGGCTCTGTTTCCAGTGTAGCCCTGAACTCACAGAGATCCAGATGGGTCTTTGCCTCCAGAGTGATAGGATTAAGGTTGTGTGCCACCATTGACTGGCCTCTATGTCTAATCTAGTGGCTGATTCTGTCCTCTGATCCTCTGGTAAGCTTTATTGGGGTACACAACATATCACCACAGCTGTGGGGTCTGGAAAAAATTCTGGTCTCTTAGGATGTAAGATATTTTCAGAATATTGCCTTGCCAGTGATAGCCTGAAGACCATGTGTGTTCTAGAAAGCCAAACACTGGACTACATGAGACTCAGCAGCCATTGTGTAACTGTGATGAGATTCACAAAAACACTTTACTTGAGTGAAGCAAAGGAGAGGGGCCTGAGTCTTTTCTATGATGCTCTTTCTTGCCTGACTTCACCAGCCACCTACACTCAGCTTCACCTTCTCTTACTTTGCTTGATCAGGCCAGAGTCATCATCACATGACCAGGGCAGAGTCATCATCCTGTGTGCTGCTTAGTTTTGTCACCTTGACACAAGCCAGAGTCATCTCGGAAGAGGGAACCTCAACTGAGAAAAGACCTTAATAAGATTGGTCTGTAGGCAAATATGTGGGGCATTTTCTTAATTAACGATTGATATGTGAGGGCCTAGCCCACTGTGGACAGTGTCACCCTCAGGAAGGTAGTCCTGGGTTGTATAAGCAAACATTCTTAGCAAGATGTGGGGAGCAAGCCATTAAACAATGTTCCTCCACGACCCCTGTTTCAGGTTCTGCCTTCAGGTTTATCCTCTAGATCCTGCCTTGGCTTCCCTGATTAAGGATTGTAACCTTTTAAGTCAAATAAACTCTTTCCTCCCTACGTTGCTTTTGGTTGTGGTGTTTATCACAGTAATAGAAAGTGAACTAAAACACTGTGTGACATCACAGACAGTCCCTATTCACAGTAAGGGTCAGAGCCTTTTGCCCTTGCCACCCCTGGGATCCTCTCAGCAGAGCAGAGCCTTGCTCAAAACTTTTGGACACTCCGGTTGGAAAGAGATATCTGTCCTGCCCTTGCACTGGTGTTTGTATGCACAGCTCAGGGGTTTCCACCTCTTCGTAGCAAACCCACAGCAGCCATGGCAGGGGCAAGCAGGGAACTCTAACAGCTGAGCACCAGTAGGCATGGAAGACACAAGTCTGATGGATGGATTCAAGTGAGGCTGAGAAGTCACTGGGGCCTGGGCACAGCACCTGCATCACAGACATCCTAGGACATTTGGTTGAAGTATCTGTACATGTGAGGAGCCTGGTGGTCCCTGAGGTGCACAGAAAGCTCCATATGCAGGCTCTAGACACACAGGGAAGAAAAGGTCTGTCCTACTGGAGTTCATTTCCAAATGAGACACTGAAAGGCACCATCAGACGGACAGGCAGCACCGAGGAGCTGCTTCCCTGGACAAAGAATGGTACACAGCCACAGAGCCCTGGTTTGCCAGGGACTTAGCTGAGGTTATACAATTTGTAATGAGCCTCAAAGGCTCACACATTAGGAATCCATTAGCTGCAAACACTACTTTGTAGGGTAAGCCTGGCTCATGTCACAAAGGCATATAAAGTGCAGTGTTACTGATGAGGCACTCAAGATCCAGGCATAGGCAGCTGTTGGTTTGGCATCCCAACAATGTCATCAATGGCCCAGCTGCCACCTATCTCTCCATTATTAAGTAGCGAAGGTTGGTGTCACTCCCTTAATTATAGCAAGATGGCTGCTTCTACCCCAACCATCACATCTACAGTGTTACTGCTCACCGTAAGCTAAGGAGGCCTTGTCTTCTCTGACACTCCTTCTTTCAGGAGGAACTGCTGCAGGAGATAGTCACTGTCCACACTTACAATTGGCTGGAACTGGGTCACAAACTTCTGCCCCAAACCATCTCAAGCATGAAGAAAAGAGAAGGCCATGGGAGCTGGAGAGGTGGCTCAGAGGTTAAGAGCACTGACTGTTCTTCCAGAGGTCCTGAGTTCAATTCCCAGCAACCACATGGTGGCTCACAACCATCTGTAATGAGATCTGGCTCCCTCTTCTATATACACAATAAATAAATCTTAAAAAAAAAAGATAAGGCCATGGCCAACTTGGACCAAATGTGGTTCCTCCAAATTGAGTCCCATAGGAGGAAGGTGAGGGAGGCATAGACTGATGTATGAGATACCCAGCATGACCTGTGATGAAGGAACCATATACAAGGGAATGTGCTTCAAAGCTATAGGGGATATTGAATAAGAACACACATCTGAAGCATTTACTTATATTTTCTATTATTAATAAACACTTGGGAGTCAGATATTGGGGTAAAACCCTGATAGATCCAAAGAGTGGCAGAGGAACAATTAGCTGACCCTGCCTCTCCATGCTTCCCAGATTTTTTGAAAAGGCCATGAATCTCTCTAAACCCCTCCCTATATCTTCCTGTGCCCTCCTGTCTGGGTCCTCCAAAACCTCTATGGCAACTAGTTGANAGGAAGTAATCATAGAGAGTCAGAGGGCAACTAGAAGATGGATAGAGAGATGGACAGGAAGTAGTAGGGAGGGACTTTGAGTGTGGCAGNCTTTTTTGTTTTGGCTGAGCAGAAGGATGCCCTCTTTCTGAGACACTGGCAATGAGGGAAGGTCAGCTAGTTGCTCCTCAACCTCTCTGAGCTAGCAGGTTTTCAAACCAGCCTCTGAGTCCTGAGTCTTATCGGTAACTAGGACGACAGAGGTAGTTAAAAACTACATTTGGTGGCAGTGGCAGAAGGCAGATCTGTCCTGCCAGGCTGCTGCCTGAGAAGTGGGTTGTGGTGATTGTATTGTGTCCCCCAAAATATTGTGTACCCTAATAAAACTTATCTGGGGTCAGAGAACAGAACAGCCACTAGATAGACATAGAGGCCAGAAAATGGTGGCACACANGCCTTTAGTCCTAGCATTCCAGAGGCAGAGATCCATCCAGATCTCTGTGAGTTCAAGGCCACACTGGAAACAGAACCAGGTGTGGTGGTACACACCTTTTATCCTAGGACTTGAGATCTATGTCTTGCTTGGGAAAGACACATGCCTTTAATCCCAGGAAGTAATGGCAGAAAGGTATATAAGGCATGAGAACCAGAAACTAGAGGCCTTTTAAGCTGTTAGGCTTTTAGCAGCAGTTCAGCTGAGATTCATTTGGATGAGGACTCCGAAGCCTGCAGTCTGAGGAAACAAGACCAGCTGAGGAGTTGNCAANGTGAGGTTGGCTGTGGCTTGTTCTGTCTCTGATCACTCAGAATTTACCCCAATATNTGGCCTGGTGTTTTCAATTAATAANNCAGTTTNCGATTCATCTTACAGCAGGCCAGTAACTGTGGAGCCTCAATCACCAGCTGAAACAGCAGTAGATCCAGGTGCAGCTGCAGTGCCGACAGAAACAACAAGGTTTCTCTGTGTACTGGAANTTCTGGAACTCTATCCACAGACCAGGCTGGTTTCGAACTCACAGAGATCTGCCTGCCTCTGCCTCTTGAGTGCTGGGATTAAAGACATGCATCACCACTGCCCAGATATAAAGAAATTTTTATAAAGAATTTCTGAGCCTAAGTTGGAGTACAAATTAGATATAACAGCAAATTATCAATTCAGAAATGTGCTAAGATCCCTTTCACATCATACATGATACATACAGAATTTAGTTTGCTATATGTTATTTGTGTAAAAACAGGTTTATAAAAAATAATAGCACTGAAGAGTTTATATGAGGCTAATTTCTCAAAAAGTAAATAACAANAGAAAACAAAAACCACAAAAAGCCCATTTTAGAAATGTTATATAAACAAATTCTTGGGGGCTGAAGAAATGGCTCAGCAATTAAGAACATCCACTTCCCTGTCAGAGGACCTGGGTTCAATTCCCAGAATCCACAGAGCAAGCTCATGCCATCTGTACCTCCAGTTCCAGGGGACGTGATGCCCACTTCTGGTCTCCTCAGCTCTTGCATGCTGGTGGTGCACATAAANTCATGTAATTAAAATGTCTCTTAAGAATTGTTAAACAAAACTGCCAATGTATTTCATATAAATGTTTATACTCTGCAATTCATAGAAGCAGGACCAAACTAGTGACACTCAGAAAAAGAGCTGAATTCATTCAAAAAGAATCAGTTCATTCTTTTCTTCCTCTTTCACTTTATGGGATTCTGTAAAAGAGCAGCAGAGCCTACCTATAAAGGATAAATGAGTGATTCAGGGAAAAATGGCTGATGAATGGACTATNATAAATGTTATTCTAAACTTCTAAAATCCTTCATCTCCTACCACTTCAGAAATATTTATGTCTATTCAAAGTAGTCAAGTTAGGCTGGTGTGTTTATAAAGCTGCCTAGCCTTTCAGTGCAAATCATCTAGAGCTTCAAGGTGAGGAAGCTCCGGAAGGTGCACTGTATTATAGCCTTTGCTACAAACCCCATTCACTCTCTCTGCATCCTCTAAATGAATGCAATGAGGCTTCGATCATCATTTGAAAGGTGCATCTGTGTTCTACAGAAGCTTCTTTTTTATTTTTTATTTTCATGGTGGTATAATGGAATTAAATTGCTACCAATCCANGGAAATAGCTTAATAATTATAGGAATTTGGGGGGTTAACTCACAACACAGGAANCTCACAAANAGGAAATAGGGATTGAGGCATGGTCCAATGCTGTTCTCCGGAGAGTTCTGTCCTGATCTGCACCAGCATCCAAGACCATGAGGTAGTGAAGAGAGGGCCTGCACGTACATCATCCCAGGTCTTAAGGGGTCCCAGTCCTGGCCACACCCCAGGGGAGGCAGGTACCTAGCAGTTACCTGCTGCCTCACTAGGGGCAGGTTTCAGGGTAAGGCACAGACAACCACCCACTACTTGTGGTATGAACNGTAATAAAGTTTTTTATATTTGCCTTTGACAATAATGAGAGTGATGGTAATAATACATGCTCTTAATGTTGTAAAATAAGCTATGATAATAATTTGGTAATATGCATGTATATAAGGACACAAAGACTTGCATATTGCTGCTTTTTGTTTGTTTTTTATTTTTTTGAGACAGGGTTTCTTTGTGTATCTCTGGCTGTCCTAGAACTTGATTCACAGACCAGACTGACCTCGAACTCAGAGATCCACCTACCTCTGCCTCTCAAGTGCTGGGATTAAATGCTTTCAACACTACTGCCTGACTATTGCTGTTTTTTTAAATAGGTCTCATAGGAAAAATATTCATTCTCAGTTTCATGGCAGGATGTCAGAGAAGGAATGGTTTAATTAGTTATTTAGAAATTCAGTTTTACCTTTGTGTGACAGAGGAATATAGATTAGTTGAAATAGAAATACATTNCCACCAAGAATTATACTGATACATCATATGGATGGGAATTCACTGTTGTAATTACTTATCAGAAATATTATATTTTGTGCTTATGGTTTAATTTATAGTATAATTTTAAAGTCATGTATTTTTATACAAGTTATAAAATTATTCTTTCTCTTACCAAAGAACACATAAATTATTTATTGCTAAATGGCAATAAAGATTCAGGAAGTATGTTTACCTCTTTAAACAAAAGTGGAATGAGACCAACAGAGAACACTTANCTGTAGCATCAGAGTGAGAAGTTTTCCCAACTTGCTGTTTTCTTATGAAATTATTGATTAACAGAGTTTTCTAATATATGGCTGATCTTCATTAAATCTATTCTTCTAGAAAGAAGGGCAGCATCTGACTTTCTCCAAACAAGGACAGAAAGAAGATTAAAAGAAAAGACTGGCCCTTCCCCCCATCATATAAAACTTAACCGTGACCTTCTAGTGGTATTTTATACACAGATTCCTCTAGAACTTTGATTTCAGGAAACAGGCCAATGATCAACCTTGCTCATTGCTAGATAGTGTTCCATTACAATTCGAATCAAGTGTCTTTCCAAAACAATGCAAGAGATAATGATCAGGCACAGGCAANGTTAAATAGAAAAGTCCAAAATAGGTCTCTGAAGTCCTTTCTAACTCACATCATGAAGACTGAACTCTGGAAGGAGATAGACATGATGAAGTGATGAGTATAAGACCATGGCTTCTGGCTTTGCTTTCCAATGCTCGCCCTTCCTTCCTTCCTTCCTTCCTTCCTTCCTTCCTTCCTTCCTTCCTTCCTTCCTTCCTTCCTTCCTTCCT
>LZPO01055131.1:6094-17984 GCA_001675575.1 Neotoma lepida
TCCTCCTCCTCCTCCCTCTCTCTCTCTCCATGCATGCGTCTTCCACAGGCCTGGTCACATTTTTTCCTGTCTCCCCCTTCTAATAAAACTCTGATACTGGGTTTTGTCGTGCCTTGTGGCTGTTCTTGTACAGTAACAGCGCCGCCACTGCGTTGAAACGAACAACCATTGCCTGGCTAGAATTTCTTTTTGTAATTTTCCCCTTTATTGAAATCTCTCCCCCTTTTTTTTATTCATCTATTTCCTGTTGTTGCCAATGTCTTCCTTCATTCTTTCAGCATTGTAGAGATAGTATTTTAATGTCTTTGTTATTAAATCTAGCATCTCACCCTTCTGGGGATTCTTTTTAGAGATTAATTTTGATGTTCCAAAGCAGTCTTCTGGAAGCTGCTTTCAATGGTGGCTTATTCAACAGCCTCCATGCCACACCTCAGGCATGAGCAGTAGGTGAGCAGTATGTGGAGGCTAAGTTCCTTCTCACCTGCCCTGGGTCTCCCAAGCTGCACCAGAAATATAGTCTGCCAGGTTTTGGTGGCAGCAGCTGCTACCAGCAACCTGGTGGCTGCAGCCCACCCCTGGTAGCTGTGATTTGCCAGCAAAGCACTCCCTTGGAAGTTACATTCAGGAACTGGATGTAACAACCTGGAACTTCAAGTCACTTCACAGGATTTCCATTAGGACAGCTGTCCAGATGGAGATGGGTTCCCAGAGCTTCCCATTCTCCATCTTCTCTGCCTCCCCCTCATTCACATTCTGCTCTCNCTAAGCTGTACAGCAGAACCGTGCTGGCTCCATTCCTCTAGCATCTGGTACTTTGCAGCAGTTTTTATGATTATGGAGGTTAACTGCCGTCCCCTCCAGACCAGGTCAGGAGCCATGTCTGCTCTCCTTTCTGCTGTGTCCCAGCGCCAGGCCTTCTGGGAATACATGAATAACATTTCATGAACAGATGAGTAGAAGTAACCACCTGGGATGAACGGCACCTGTGCATTGATGACCGTTGCGTGTCATCAAGGCAGCTATTGTTAATAACTCATGTGGTAATGTACGCACCATACATATATGTTCACACCGTACATGATCCTGACCTGTGGGTCAAACATTTTGGCTGATGAAAGTAAGAGGGGCCTGTGGTCACATCTTGTGGGATATAGCAGTCAGCTTCAATCTAGGAGAAATTTGCCCAGATAGATGTGAACACCACAGGCAGGAACTTCACAGGCTCCATCTTTGGAAGAGGGTTGCCACAACCTATAGCGTTTGTGCTGAGTGGGCCAGTCCCCAAACTCTGAAAAGTAGAAACATGACTGTCACTCATGAGGTGCATTTTGTGTTTTTTATTTGGGCAGGGACAGACACATAAGCCTTACATGGTGACCTTCGACCTCACAGATCCTGCTGCTGTTACTGCAGCAGCAGCTGAGATCCTCCGGTGCTTTGGCTATGTGGATATCCTCATCAATAANGCTGGGATCAGCTACCGTGGTGCCATCAGTGATACCATAATGGAGGTGGACAGGAGGGTGATGGAGATCAACTATTTTGGCCCCATCGCTCTAACAAAAGGTAGGAGGTGTGAGCACTAGTCATTAGAATGCCTGTTAATCTTGGTTTCTTTTTAGTGAGACACTGTCCCTGTCCATTTTGCCCCTTGCAGGGGGTGTGGTCATTAGAGTCTGGGTGTTTTGCTTTTTCTGGGTTTATATCTGCATTGTATCTGTTCTGCACCCTCACATCAGTGTTGGTCTCATTGATGCAGCTTTGCATTTCTGCTCCATGGTAACTGCAACCCACCGAAGGCAATATTTTGATGTATAGACANAGACTTCAGATCAGAGGTCAAGCTCTCAGTAGGACAAGGGGNCTGTGCTGTTTGTATGTCCTACGGTTCTCTGTGGAAAACTGTAATGTCTTCTCCAGCAGCACCAGGCACAGTGACTAGGAGACACTGTCTAATTTTCCACCCTGTCCCCTCAGCGCTCCTACCCTCCATGGTCAAGAGGAAGCGAGGCCACATCGTCGCCATCAGCAGCATCCAGGGCAAGATCAGCATTCCTTTTCGATCAGCATGTAAGTACTTTTACCTTCCTTTCCCAGACCATTTTATTCTTTTCTGATTATAGAAATGATGTGTTCATTAGCTAGATTCATACACTGTAGAAATACCCTACAGATACAGTAGTAACTTCATCAGANTATTCTTTCTGGGTTTTTGTTTTGTTTTATAAGACATAGTCTTTCTACTTAGCCTTGGCTGTCTTGGAACTCACTCTGTAGATCGGGCTGTCCTTGAACTCAGAGATCTGCCTGCCTCTGCCTCCCGAGTACTAGGGCTAAAGGTGTGCGCTGCCTCACCCTGCAATGATCAGAATGTTTAAGCAGTCTGTTTAAGCCTTAGTTTAAAGCCTAGCTTACTCCTTATCCCTTAGGTGACCTTGGGCAGATGGTCCTCCCTCTATATGCTCATCTTTACTTGCAAATGGAGACAGCTCAGTGTGGAAGGCTGTTATGAGCAGGGACCTGCAGTGGCCCTGGACTGAAATCCTCTCAGCACTTTGGGGCATATGGCTCCAGTGTTTTTCCTACATATAATCAAACATCCAAATGGGCTCACATTTTACATGGTGTTTCTGACTTGTTCAGTCCACTAGATAAGCATATAGGTTCTTTTAATTAGATATAATTCAGTAAATGGCTATGACATAATTAACTTAGCCATTTTCATAGACACTGGGGAATCCCCTATCCCACCTCAGACTTTGACCTTTAGTAGTGATCTATGACAGAATATCCTTGGATATTGATATCTCTAGTTGTTCACAGGGAGATTGAGATAAGTCTGAATAAGTAGAAATATCAGTTAACACCTGAACATTAAAAACACGCAGTTGGCTTCTATTCATGTGCTCACTTCTACCTAAGGAGTGGTTACAATCTCAGATGTTGTTTCATATGTCTGCCCTCCTATTACACATGCAAACAAACACACAGAATATAGCTTCTAATTTTGGGAGGGGGGTTAAAAAGATTTGAAAGGTACGCTGGGCAGTGGTGGTGCATGCCTTTAATCCCAGCACTCAGGAGGCAGAGGCAGGTGGATCTCTGTGAGTTTGAGGCCAGCCTGGTCTACAGAGTAAGTTCCAGGACAACCAGGGCTACACAGAGAAACCTGTCTCAAAAGAAACAAAACAAAACAAAACAAAACAAAACAAAACAAAAAAGACTTGGAAGATAGTACCACAAACTTAGTTATCCTTTTCTATGTGTCATTCTCTGAAAGAAAGCACTGACTTGGTGACAGCCTTTGCCCATCCACCTCTAGGGACCACTGCAGTCTAGCTAGCCTAGCAAAGGAGAGGCTGGACTGTTTCAGTACTTGGAAGGGACAATGACAACACTCAATTCACTAAAGGGTAGTTGACCACTAAACAAAAGCATTTTCTTCCTCCAGGCCTGGACCTCAGTTCTGCCTTCTGGCTCTCCATGTGTGTCCTTGGAACTTCACTTAACTTCAGACCCTAAGCTTCCCACTGCCACTCGTAGTCATTCTCATACATGCCTCCCAGCACTGGCTCAAAGATGCAATGAGATGTGCTTTGTCACTTAAAAGTAGTGCAGCCTTATGCACTGTGGGTATTTCTCTCTNGTCTCATCTCTGTTTTAATCCCGATAGCATTGGACAGTTACCTAAGGCTGCACAGAGGATTCTGCAGAAAAACAAAACCAGAAACCCCGTAATCAGGAATGATTAAGCCACTAAGTCACAGTGTTAACAATGGGTAAACTGGAGTAGAGGCTTATAGAGTATGTAATGAATTATTACATGCCATGTTTTACTTTGACTTATTCCCACTAGCTTTNTTCTTTAATTGCCCACTGACTGCAACAGGTATGCATGGTGGTCTCGATACTATATGGTTAACCAGATTGAGTCTGGCCAGCCTCCTAGGGAGGTGGGGTTAAACCCATGATGAACAGCTTTCTTAGCAGTGGAGTAGGAGAAATGGCCTTATCCCCTTGTGCTGTTAGATGTCTGAGAAGTTCACAGCAGAGCACACACATTGGGGAGTGGCACTGTGTGTGCCCAGAGGAGGGACTAGCCTTTACTGGCAGGATTGTGGGCTTGGTGTGCATAGCATAGCTGAAAGCGTATGGCCCGGGAGCTCTGGAGTGACCCAGCTGTCAATATGGACTTCTGCTTTGAAGACCCAGAATGGTTGTTCTCCTCAACACTTGGGCTGCCGCTCATCCAGGCCAGCACCTCTGCTTACACTGCCCTGCTGCTTCCTGGGGTCTGCTGTGACTCCTTGCTTTGCCTTCCCAGTATGTTTGGCTGATGGGAGCCCCTTTTGACAAGTACTAAAACATTTAGGACTCCAAACTAGGTTTGGAGACAGGTTTTCTGCAGAGGCACTGGTTTGTTTTCTAAGAGCCTCACCAAGGGTCTCCATGCCCCTGAGCACCGCCCTCGGGCTGAGGAGCTGCTGTTGGGGAACAGAGGGGCCTGTCTCACAGGCAGAACAGGCTTAGGTTCCTCTGTGGAAGCAGTCAGAAGTGCCTGACCCAGGTTTGAGTCTGCACAGTCCTGCATGAAGAAGGATCTCTGGGGCCATGTTCAGCAGGGACAAGGACTGGAAACAACTTGTGAAGCTCCTGTGGGGTCCAATTCTGTCTTTGGGGGACCCCTTCCCCTGACAGAACTAGATAGACTCACTTGGCAGGGCTGAATATATTTATAGGGGTNTGTGTGTGTGTGTATATACATATACACATACCATATACATCATTTCTTTTCTGAACCATTTGAGGATGCTGAAGGCATGGTAGTGCTTTATTCTTATTACATCAGTATCTTCTAAGAACAAGGATGGGGCTGGAGAGGTGGCTCAGAGGTTAAGAGCACTGACTGTTCTTCCAGAGGTCCTGAGTTCAATTCCCAGCAACCACATGGTGGCTCACAACCATCTGTAATGAGATCTGGCGCCCTTTTCTGTATTCATAATAAATAAATCTTAAAAAAAAAAAAAAAGGAACAAGGATGAAGTGTACTTGTCAGGCTCAGGACATGACATTGCTGTAGTGTTGTAATCTTAAATGGTAAACCCACACCTCTGTCCACACTTACAGATGCGGCCTCCAAGCATGCAACCCAGGCATTCTTTGACTGTCTGCGTGCTGAGATGGAGCAGGATGACATTGAGGTGACTGTGATAAGCCCTGGCTACATCTCTACTAATCTCTCTGTAAATGCTGTCACTGCTGATGGCTCCAGATACGGAGGTAGGTGTGCTTTCTCTCCTTCATCACTAAAAGCTACAGATTGACTGTAATGCAGCACTCTGCTGGCCTAAGTGATTCCTGAGCCTGAGTGTTGGTTGCAGATGTGGACTGCTGTGTACTTGGTATTTCCCCACTGAGACCCCCTTGGCCTTATCACAAATTCAGCTTTTAGTACAAGATCCTCCATAGGTAGAGAATTGGGACAGAAAATCCCTCACCAAANTTCCCACTAACTCATCTGCAGATAAGGCCCAAGGAATATTATTATAATTGGGACTAAGTAAATTGAACTCAGGGTTATTGGGGATANGGGGGTAGGGGCGGGGTTGGTGGAAGAAAGGGGCACTTGGCATGATTGGNTCCTGCCCAGGGTGTTGGGGAAATGGCTGGTTTCAGGGAGAGTGTTCAGGTGAGGCTGGATGGGGTGGAGCAGATATCAGCCTCCAACCTACTCAGCCAGAACCAGAGCTGACCTGCAGGTGCTGCTCATGGGGTGAGGAACATCCATCTTGGGTCAGCTGGTTCATGAGTGCTGGAACTATTAGAGCCAGCCTTACCTTCCTGAGCTTGGAGCAGGCCTGCTAGCTATCTCCAGCAGACTAATGCTAAGCCCTGCCCCCAGGATGTGTTCTGTGCTGCTGCTGTTGCCTAGGTCCTGGAGGTCCTACACCCATCTGACCAGGTCTGAATCAAGACCACTCTAATCTGGGTAGCTGCTTTGCCACACCAAGTCTCTTCACAGAAAGCCACAGTGGTAGGAGCCAGACAGCTGCAAACCTGTTTATCCTAGAAAATTCAGCTCAAACTATTCTCAATTTCCCATTCTCCTGTGGTGAACACACAGTGAGGACAGATCCCTGTGGGAGCTCCGGTTCTGGGTACTGTGTGCTGGGTACCATTAGGTCTCTTCTGAATCTGCCGACTGGTTCTGCTGTTAGCAGGATGGATGAGTCACCAGCAGAGAGGGAACATCAGATACTGATACTCTACACCCTCCTAGCTGTCCCAGCTCTTCCTCCTCCAGCCTTTGCATGCCACTGGGAACTGGGACAGCTCTGTACTCCCGGCTCAGTGCACAGGGGTGCACATGGGGTCAAGATGGTCTCTACCATTTNNCGCTGACAGTCTTGGGAACCAACCAGAGATGATATACCATCCGCTAGTCACTGATTGTTGCCCAGATGCAGAATATCTAAGGTCAAGAAGACTCCCGGGCCAGTGAAATGGCTCATGGGTAACACCTGCCACCAAGCCTGACCTCTCTCTTTTTATTTATTTAATGTGGTTTTTTGTTTGTTTTTGTTTTTTGAGACAGGGTTTCTCTGTGTAGCTTTGGAGCCTGTCCTGGAACTTGCTCTATAGACCAGGCTGGCCTTGAACTCACAGAGATCTCTGCCTCTGCCTCCCAAGTGCTGGGATTAAAGGCATGCGCCACCACTGCCTGGCAGTTTTTATGTATTTTTATGTATATGAGTGTTCTGTCTTCATGCATGCCAGAGAGAGAATCAGATCTCATTACAGATGGTTGATAGCCACCATGTGGGTATTGGGAATTGAACTCAGGACCTTTGGAAAAGCAACCAGTGCTCATAACCGCTGAGCCATCTCTCCAGCCCTGGCAATCTTGAGATGTGGGGTGGGGTCCACTCTGAGACCTACCTATGCTGACTTTTGACATCTGTCACAGACCACTGAGCAGGCACACTCACTAGTTAGTTGGTCCCACACACTAACTGGTATACCCAGTCTGTCATCCTGTCTATAGCTCTTTATCCCCATTTACCTGCTTTGAACCATAAAACAGTTACTCATCTACTTCTGGGAGGAGCTCTGGGAAGCTGGCCGCATGACTGCTCATTATGTTCTTTTCCTTTTGTTTCCTGTAGCTCTAGACAAGAACACAGCCCAGGGCAGAAGCCCTGCAGAGGTGGCCCAGGATGTCCTTGCTGCTGTGGGGAAGAAGAAAAAGGATGTGATCTTGACCGACTTATTGCCATCCATGGCCNTCTATCTCAGAACTCTGGCTCCTGGGATTTTCTTCAGAATCATGGCCTCTAGGGCCAGAAAAGAACGAAAATCCAAGAACTCCTGAGATTGGTCAGCGCTGCTAGCCTGCATCAGCCTGACTAGACTGAGGACCACACCTTTCTGGGCTGGGATTGCTCTGCAAGGGATCCATGGCTGAGGGCTGTCTGTCTTGTACTTCAAGGTAGACAGAGCGCTTCTGTTTCCCTGGGGTGGGTTAGCCCTTAAGAAGTAAAATATGGAGTTGGGTTGGGACTCTAAAACTGTAAAATAAACGACTGAACAGTGGTCAGAGTTCTCAGTAGAACCGCATGTCCTCTGAGCCTAGACCTGCCAGCTTCTGGAAGTGGAGGTTTGGGGAACTAGATGTCCTAATAGCACCAGCCCCAAATCTTCTTTTGAGACAGTCTCTTCATGTAAGTCTGGCTGTCCTGGAACTCCCTCTATAGACCAGGCTGGCTTCAAACTCAGAGAAGTCAGCCTCCTTCTGCCTCCAGAGTACTGGGATTAAAGGCGTGCACCATCACTGTGCGGCTAGCTACCTCTGACTTACTAAATAGGTATGGTGGGTTCACTGAGCATGTCAACTTNATTTTCCAAGTTTAGAAAGAAATTTTTCCTGTTACAGAAACTGACAGCTGAAACCATAGGAGGTCCATTGGAAATTTCCCCAAATCAAAGCAAATCTCCCATAGAAAGCTGTCGTCTTCAGTTAGCTCTGGGCCTACTGAACTGCCTTTTAAAATTATTTAATAGCTCTGTTGTGTTGAGCACACACACACACCCTCTCCCTGTCTGCTCTTTTCTCACCCATCAGCCTCCTTCCATCCCCACCCCCTTTGCTTCTATTTTAATGTACATCATTTTAAGTGACTATGACATTTAGGAACCACAAACAAGAGAAAACATGCGACACTTGTCTTCTGAGACTAGTTAATTCATGGTATTGTCCCATTGCATTCATTTCCCACAAATGTACAAAACTTCATTCTTTATGGCTGAAGAAAGCCCAGTGTATGTGGCATTTTCCTTATCTCTCTTTCATGTCTGATGCTGGACACCTAAGCTGGTTGCATAGCTTAGCTATTGTGAACAGTGCTGCAGTGCATGCTGATGAACAAGTGTCTCGGATGGTCTGACTTCCTTCCTTTAGGTGAACATCAAGGAGTGGTATAGTACATGGCAGATCTATTTAGTGTTAGGAGAAACTTCCATACTGATTTCTGTAGAGGTCACAGTAGATTAGATTCTTATTGGCAGTGTATAAGGGTTCCCTTTTGTCCACATCCAGGCCAGCATTTGCCATTTTCTTTTTTCCTGGTTTTTCAAGACAGGGTTTCTCTGTGTAGCCCTGGCTATCCCAGAACTCACTCTGTAGACCAGGTTGGCCTTGAACTCAAGAGATCCACCTGCCTCTGCCTCCTGAGTGCTGGGATTAAGTGTGTACCACCACCACCCTGTGTATTTGCTGTTTTATTTTCCTTTCCTGATTTCTCCCCTACTTTTTCTTAACAGTTTGAGTTTTACATCTTACATGGAGGTATTATCTATTTGGAGTTGACTTGTGCAGGATGAGATATAAAGATCTAGTTTCACTCTTGACCATGTGGATGCCCAGGCCTCACAGCACCATTTGTAAGCATTTTTGGGATCTTTGTTAGAAAAGAAAAAAAAAAATTAGGTGGCTCTAGGAGTGTGAGTTTTTATCTGTCTTTTATTTTGTGCCATTAATCTCTGTCTGTGTTCAATGCCAATATCATGCTGTTTTTGTTCCTATGACTAATATAACTTGAAGTCATTTATGGTGATAACCTCCCATATTTATTCTTTTTACTTAAGATTACTCTGGTTATCTGGGGGTTTTGTGCTTCCAAGGTTGGCTTTTCTAGTTTTTAATATTTTTAAGAATGGCTTTTGAATTTTGGTGCAATTGCATTGAATCTGTAGATACCATTTCATACAGTAGCCAGTTTCCTTCCTTCCCACACTGTAGCTCAGTCTGGCCTCAAACTCTCTGAGGCCAAGGATGACCTTTAACTCCTAATCCTGTCCCTCCCTCTCAAGTGCTGGGTTTCCATGCATGTGTCACCATGCCAATCTATAGGATGGCAAAGATCAGACCTAGGGCCTCATGCATGCTAGGCAGTCACTTATAAACTGAGCTACATCCCCAACCCCAAATAGCCATTTTAACAATATTAATTCTTCCGGCCCTTAAGAATGGAGGTCTTTTCATCTTCTAGTGTCTTCAGTTTTTTTCTTTTCGGTTTTTCAAGACAAACTGTGTGTAACAGTCCTGGAACTCACCCTGTAGTCCAGGCTGGCCTCGAACTCAGAGATCCGCCTGCCTCTGCCTCCTGAGTGCTGGGATTAAAGGTGTGCGCCACCAGTACCCGTCCAGTTTCTTTCTTGAATGTTTTCTTTGTAGAGGTCATTAACCTCTCATACTGAGGATGCTTCTCAGTTCTACTTTTCTGGTGGAGTCTTTAGAGTCATGGAGAAGCATAATTTGCAAATACTTTCCCCCTTGGGTTTTATTTGCTTTTCTTATTGTTGAGCTGTATGGGTGTTTTATCTGCATGTCTGTATGTCTATACACCATATGCAATGCCTGCTACCTGCGGAGGCCAGAGAGTACATCATATTTTCTGGGACTGGAGTTACTGCCAGGTTTTAAGCTGCCATGTGGTTGCTGGGAATGGAATCTGGATCCTCTGGAAGAGCAGCCCGTACCCTTAACCTCTGTGCCACCTCTCCAGTGCCTTATGCTTCTCTCTTGACCCTTCTCTCTTGATAAGTGATTAAAAATGGCTACAGATAGCCTAGGGTCAGTATTGGGAGGCTTTCAATTTCAAATTCCCTGGGAGAAGGAAGGTGAGTGGGTGGCTCATACCTTGTCCTGAATGGCTCAAGAACTGTGAGTGAAATGCAGATATAGATCATGGGTGGCCTCTCATCTTCCAGAGATGTCACCCACCCTCCTGCCAGGGAGGAATTAGTGCCAGCAGTAGCTGTACTGGGCTGCAGCCTAGTCTCTGGTGCCACAAAGCTACAAAGCACCCAGCATGTTCCTAGTGAACAGCAGCAAGAACACTCACCTACTCAGACTTGAGTTCTCTGACACTTGTTGGCTGCCACTTTGAGAAGGGTCACATCCAGCTACCATTCTTTCCTCTCCATTAAATAAAGTGGTAAACCATAGCAACAACATGTGGTGATATATTGTGTACCCTAATACATTTGGCTTGAAGATGAGAACAGAACAAACCACTCNATTAAACAGAGGTCAGGCAGTGGTGGCACATGTCTTTAATTCCAGTACTTGAGATCTCACTCCTTTGCTTGGGAAGGACACAGGCCTTTAATCCTGGCACTAGGAGTCCTAGAGGTAAGATGTGGCAGTGACTTGTTCCTTTGTCTCTCTGATCTTTCAGCATTTACCCCAATATCTGGCTCTGGGTTTTTTATTAAAAGACCTATTAGAATTTGTGTTACAACAGCACACTCAGTCATAAGAGGACGGAAATTAACTGTTGAGGAGGTTGGTTTGGGAGACAGTGTGGTAGTTGGCTTAGAGCTAGAGCCCTCACAAGTGAGGGCACCAAAGATTCAAGTAACCTGCATATTCATGGACACTCTAGCCATGTCCTTTGCTTCCCATGCCAGATAATGACCTAAGCCCTAGGTCTGAGGACAAGAGAACCACCAGCAAGGTTCTGTAATGCACTGCTACTCCAGCCAACCTGAGTGCCCTCTTCCTACCTCCTCTGTCCCCCAGGAAGCTGTATGCTTTACCCAGCCCAGCCTGCCTTCAACTCCTGCTCTCTTGAATGAACTTTATCTCTAAATTTTCAGCCCAGTGCCTGAATGTGAGCAGCTGCCACTTGAGGTTGNAGTGCTGCAGCTGTCCTGACTTTCTGCTCTCTGTAGGGGTGCTCCCCCTATCCTAAAATTCCTTAAGGTATCTAGGTGGTCAAAGTTCAGTCTCCATCTTGCTCTTTAAACCTTGTGATATCTGGCCACTAGTGCTTCTTGACCCAGATGCAGCCTATCCGACAGGGTAAGTTCATGCCCCATGGGCTCAAGGGCAGAGTCACTGAACCAGATGTTAAGGGGTGAGCCACACGTGGAAGGAGCTCCCCAGGATCTGCTGGCCCATGTTTCCTGTTTCCTGCCCCTTTATAGAGCTCTTTGCTCCTGAAAATGGGTAAGTAGATAGGCAGTTAAGACTAGATGGTTTGTGAGATCCATTTCATGACCTATGCCTTAAAAGGGTCACACAGAACTCTATCAGGTGGGTTTCCAACAGGAGGGTCCAAGCCATGTGGCTTTTCTTTCTTCTCAACTGAGAAAGCTANTGTGAAAGCATTGTGGCTATCACCAGAATGTGAGGTTCATAGGCTGTCCCTCTCAGAGCCCAGCCCAGGCACACCCACCCCTACCCTGCTGGCTAGGGGCCAAACCAAGATGGCATTTCAGAATCTGGGTTAGTCCACTCAACAAGAGTCACTTTGTTCAGTGCAGCTTGGGAAATAGGAAGGAGCTGTTTGTACCTGGTTTCTATTTTGGGCAAGGGCATCTGCTC
>LZPO01055131.1:18109-34539 GCA_001675575.1 Neotoma lepida
TCTCCCATGCTGTGTTTGCCCATGGGGCTCAGAGCCAGCCTTCAGCTACTCGAGGGCTCTCATAGGTACCAGATACCAATTCACCCTGCAGAAACCTGTTCACCTGGGATTGCTTGTGGCTAAGGCAGTTACCTCTTCTTCATCCCCCGACCCACCACACTGCCACATAACACTGTTTGTGTAGCTAACATTATCTTACCACTGAGCATTCAAACTGAGCCATTAGTATTTTTACAGTACTTAGAATTAAGTCAAAGTTTCTTATGCTTTTATGGGCTTTTAAAATCTCATCCAAACTCTGGATCTCCTACCACAAATGTCCCAATTGCCCCTGGGAGTTCTCTAAAACCTTGCTTCCCTTACATCCAGGTTAGGACTCCTTCCTGATGCTGGGCATCAGAACTTCCTATGGAGAAGCTAGCTTGGCTTTCTACTAAAGACCACAGAAGCATGATGCCCCAGCCTTTGTGCAGGGAATCATCTTCCACTTATTGAAAGCCTTAGGGGAAAAAAAAAGACACAAAGTTGGGCACAGTGGCACATGCCTTTAATCCCAGCACTCAGGAGGCAGAGACAAAGGATCTCTGAGTTCCAAGCCCAGCTGGTCTACACAGCAAGTTCTAGGACAGCAAGAAAGACTGTTTCAGAAAAACCAAAANCAAAAAAACCTGTAAGACTCCCTTCCACAAAGTGGAGGCACCTCCTCCAGCCTGAGGCACTGGGTTGAGCTCAGGGCTACATAAGAACAGCAGAGACTCCTCTGTTTCTCTGCTTTCCTAAGTCAGTCTTTGGAGAAGGGCTTTTGGGCTTAATGTCCCCAAGTGAACTAAAGGGAGACCAAAGCCACCTTATCCTACCCTACTATGTCTGGCAATACAGCCAACAGGGGCCATGACTGGGCTGGACTAGCAGGCTAAAAGCCAGATAGCTTGTCCTATTATNTTGTGCATTCTTTTTGGCAGGATGTCAGCTCTAGTGCCACTCTGCTGCAACAAGGTGCAGCAGGGTGTGTCTGCAGCACTTGCCTGTCCCACATACAGCAGCATTTGCAGACACCGGCATACAAAGAGAGAACAAGTTGAAATTCTCATAATTTTAATGGTCAATAGCTTCCGGTTGGCTTCTGAATGGTATAGTTAAACAATATACTTAAGACACCCCCACAGCAAGTTCACACCCCTCAATAAGTAGCATTGGCTCCATCCATATTCCATTGCCCAGTCAAACTTCCACAGCCTGGGACCCACTCCTGGGTTATGGAAATAGACATCTTAGTGTAATGAGCTGAATAAACCCTTGGCATACCCATGATCTGTTATTTTCGTTGAAAAATAACAAGTATTAACCAAACACTTTCCCAGGTGCTGTTGCTTCATGGAGAAAACCCAAGGTGTTGCTGTAGGGATCTGAGTCCTGTGGGCCCTGTGGTTCTGCTTCTCGTCCCACTCTCCTGCAGTCATACGGCGTAGAGCTCATAAACCTTCTTTACACAGTACACCAGGGCAGCCAGTGCTATTGTGTTGTGCAATCTCTTTCTGTGCAGGTCGTCCTTCCGAACCAGCACCACTGGTGTGGAGGAGGTGAGCGTGTGCAGAGGCAGGCGGGACAGTTTATAGGCATCATACTCCACCTGGTACTTGCAGCAAGGGTCAAACTGCCAGGAGATCCCATAGAGGGTACAGCAGGCCAGGCTCAGCACACCAGCGGGCAGGGAGACGTAGTGGGAGTAATCCAGGGGCAGTGCCAATGGGGTGAAGAGGCAGGCAGTGCCAGCCAACACAGCCGTCTTGTGCAGGCAATTGCCCACAGTGATCCAACGTGCTGTCTCATCTCCAATCCGGGTGGGCTCTATCACAATGTACTTGTATTGGGCTTCCAGCGCCTGCTCCAGCTCATACTCAAACTGGTCCTGGGCATTCTCCCCACTGTAGATTTCATGCACTATGTAGCAGTCTGTGGCTGACAGGCTAACCCTTTAGTGGAGGGAAAAAGACAAGGTTAGGTTCAACAGTCTAGCTCATTTGGATGTCTGGGGTTTGGACAAGTGTTTGCCTCAGCCTCAAGGATAGCCAGTCCACTTAAAGGTTCATTTGCTTCAGAACCCAACCCACAAGACAGCNTTTTTTCCCCCTTAAAGAAATGGTGAAACAAAAAGGCTACAAAGGTGGCCCAGCATGGTAGCCCACACCTTTGATCTCAATACTTAGGAGGCATAGGCAGGCAGATCTCAGATCTCTGTGAACTCAAGGCTAGTCTGGTCAACATAGTGCGTTCCAGACAGCCAGAGCTACCCGACCCCAAAATCAGACTGTACTCTCAGTACAGGGCAGTGGGGAGACAGGGGGGAGAAGACCCCATACCCAGACCAACACCCCTTAATAAAAAGGCACTGGCTTGGATTCAGGCAATGCAAATGCTTTACCCCCAAACAGTGACTGTAATTAAACTGGGCTCAGGTAAGGCTTAATTAAATCACATGCCCCAAGTCAGCTGTGCACCAGGGAGAATACTATTCCCTGGGGTGGGACTAGAAGCCTCAGCATGGGGGATAGAGATGGCTCAGAGGCAGAGCGTGCCTAGCCTGCATAGGGCCCCTGGGCTCACTCCTAACACCACAAAAATAAAGCAGTATTTCCCCATTACAGTCTTCTGTGGAATTTCTCCATCTAGAGTTCATTCCAAGGGGAGGACGGTGAGCAGAACCCTTTGTTCACAACAGGACACACTTATTTCAGACACTTTAGCCAATAAGTAAGCTTGAGGAATGGGNTCATTCCAGCTCCAAGAGTTGAGACAATAAAAGCCAAAGTGCCAATTTACACATCCATCTGTGAAACTGAGACTCTAGGCAGAGCTACTTCCAAATCATCACAAGTCCTGCCCCACTTTCAAAGCGGACACAGGGCATCTCCCTATGCACAGAGAATGTGAGGCAAGCCCTCTCCCCTGTGGAACACTCAAGGCAAAATGTAGGTTCAAGCTGAGATTGCAGTGTCCTTACAATGCCAGTCAACTTTAGTGTCATGGCCTTCTCTACCCTGCAAGCATGTGGCCATCCTGAACACAGGGCAAATAGTTTGTCTCAGTAAGGCACGTCCAGCACCCCCAACAGACCGCTTGTCTTAAAAACTNAACATTAGGCAGATGACACTTCTGATCTCTGCTGGCCAGTCCCCAGCACCTCCTGCATGCCATTCTACCCAGGCCATGCTGAGTCTACCTCTTACTATTCATTTGTCAAGACAGATGAATAGGCATATTCATGATTACAGACATGTCTGGAAAGGGGAGGCCAGTATTCCATAATATAGGGTGAGGTGAAGCAGACACAGCCAGAGAAGAGCTCTGAGTCAGTGGGTCATGACTCTCACAGGTCCTCACTGCAGGCAGTTTTGTGAACATCAGTTTGCAGCAGCTATAGTCCTGTAGACATGCTCACCAAAGCCCTTTCCCACCCATTCTGGACTTGGCCCAACTGTATAGCATGAAACAAGCAAAGCAAGCCAAGAGAGGAAGCAGGAGTACCACACAGGAGTCTCTCAAGTTCACAAGTAGGCAGCACCTACACACCCATGGGTACCAGAGACACCAATCTAAGGTGACAGCCAGTTAAGAAAAGTAGTCCTGGGTCTCCTTTGGGATGGCAGAATCTTTAGAAAAGTGTATTTCCAGAAAGAATGGTGACACTCAAACCAAACATCTATGAAGCACAAGTCCCCTCTGTCAAGTGCATGGGATCACACAAGATGCCAGCACCCTACTTTGTTATGCACTGGTAGGAGGGAGTCCTGCATGCCACAGCCGGTGTGGTTTGTTTTTGTTGAGATAGGGTATCTCTGTATAGCCCTGGCTGTCCTGGAACTCAGAGATCTGAGTTCTGCCTTAAATGCTGGGATTAAAGGCATGCACCACCACCGGCTCCACCTTGTTTTTTTTTTAAAAAACAGGGTCTCTCACTGACCCTGGAGTTTGCCAATTGGCTAGACTGGCAGGCTAGTAAGAGCTCCAGGGATCCACTTGTCTCTTCCCTCCCCCAGCACTGGGGTTACAGGCTGACACACCCAGCTTTCATTTATATGCCCCTGCTGCAAGTAGAGTAAGCATTTTATCCACAGAACCATCTACTCAACCCCAGTAGGGTGTTATTTTAGCTATCTGCCTGTTTACATAAAAGCACCTGCATATCTAGGAGACAAGGAGGTCTGAGAATAGGGATATCATTAGGAGGGAACTGAGTGGCCCAGGGAAGGAAAAGGAGCCCCTTTTCACTAAATGACCTTTGATCCTACACTTGGTCCAACCTCTCTATGCACTTTGCTAACACTGGGTGAGGGGCACTCTATCTTGAGCCTTCAGTGGAACAGGTGGCAACTTTGCTCCAGCACCTCAGGTCATGGGCCTGCCCAGGTTAATCAGCTTTGGGTAGGGAGGGGGATAGTTAGCAGGAGTGACTTGGCAATGCTGGCATTGCAGCCAAAAGGCAGCTATAAGGAACACTCTATAAAGACCATACCCTGCCTCTCTGGGACACAGGTGCCCTGAGAATGTCTGGCAGGCTGTGCAGAGGGCTCTGCAATCCCTGTCTCACCCCTACCCAAGGCCAAATCTCAAATGTCAATCTTCCCAAAGTCTAAAAACACCTGTTTTAGAGCTGGTGAGAGCAGAATCTGCTTGTTAAGTGAGAAAGAACTAAACTGGGCTGCCCACTATCCAGGGAGTNGNCGGCACAGCATCCTGTAATGGGGATGCAAGCAGCAGATCCTCTCATGTTTCACTTAGGTACTGAACTAATAAGGTCCATCATTCAGGCCTGTCTTCAATTGTCAACTAGGAAGAGTAAGGAAATGAGGCTTCATAAGCAAGATGGTCTCTGCCTGAGGGAACTATGTGGGGTAAGGCAAGGCTAGCTTTCCACTTACAAAGTTAAGTGGTAAGTACAAGTTTTTTTTTTTTTTCCTTTTCTTTCCTTTTTTTTCTTTTTAACAAACATGGTATCCCTGGCTGGTCTTGAACTCACAGGGACTGGCCTGCCTCTGCCTCCTCAGTCCTGGGATTAAAGATGTGGACTACCAGGCCTGCTTGGCTCAAGCACAAGTGTAGTGGGTAGCTGTTCCAGGGAGCCTCACTAGGGGTAGTGCTTCCAGGTCAAAGCTGGAACAGCTACCCACTACACACAAGTTTTATTATTATCTGTGATAAAATACACATAACAAAATTTAGTATCTTGTTAAATAGTTACACCACTATACAACAAATCTCCACAGGTGTAAATCCAAAGTCAAACCCACTGAATACCCCCTTGTCTCCACTATTCTATTTTCTATGTATGAGTTCAACTCTTCTAGATAATACACAGTCATGGAATCACATATTTGTCCTTTGGTGGCTTTGGCCATTTCACTTAAACGATGNTTTCTTTTAAAACAAAATAATTTTTTCCCTTAACATTTAGGTTTTGTTTTTCTTTTTTTGGAGACAGGGTCTCTCCCTGTAACCCTAGTTGTTCTGGAACTTGCTATATAGANCAGGCCGGCCTTGAACTAGAGATTCACCTGCCTCTGCCTCTTGAGTGCTGGGATTAAAGGTGTGCACCATCAAGCCTGGCTAATACTTGGTTACTTTGTTATGTGTGCATACATGGAAGTCACAGGACAACTTGCAGACGTCAGCTCTCTCCTACCCTATGTGGGTTCTAGGGATAGACCTCTCACCAGGCAATTATTTTTATCTGCCAAGCCATCTCTCTGCACACACTCCCCACCCCGTTTTCAATTCTTTTTTNAAAAATTTTTATTTTATGTGCATTGGTGTTTTGCATATATATATATATGCAAATATATATATTTGTATGAGGGTGTCAGTCAATCTTGAAGTTACAGACAGTTGTGAGCTGCCACGTGGGTGCTGGGAATAGAACCCAGGTTCTCTGGAAGAGCAGCCAGTGCTCTTAAACACCAAATCAGCTGTCCGGTCCCATTTTTTTTTAACTTAATTTTTCATCAGGGTGAAACATATACATGCCAAAGTACCTGTGGAGATCAGGGGACTATAAGCCNGAGTCGGCTTTTTCCTCCCACTAAGGGAGTCCCAGGTACTGAACTCAGGTCCTTACCCAATGAGCCTTACTAGCCCTGTTTCTTTTAAATAGTAGTCACTGGGGGGCCGGAGAGATGGCTCAGTGGTTAGAGCACTGACTGCTCTTCCAGAGGACCCAGGTTCAATTCCCAGCACCCACATGGCACCTCACAACTGTAACTCCAGTTCCCAAGGGACCCGATACCCTCACACAGACATACACTCAGGCAAAACACCAATGCACATAATATAAAAACAAATTATTTAAATAGTGGTCACTGTGACAATTGTAAAGTGGTCTTTATTTACAATTTATTCAAGACAGGGTCTCAAGTAGCCCAGGCCTTGAAATCAATCTGTACCAGAGGATGGCTGAACTCCTGATCCTCCTGCCCCTACATCCCAAGTGACAGGGCTGCAGGCATGTGCCACCGTACAATAGCAGGCTGACAGTANTTTTTGACAGACTGATAATTTAACTCTTGATTTGTATTTTTTAAAATAATTTATTTGTATTTTAGGTACATTGGTGTTTTCCCTGCATGTATATCTGTGTGCTGGATCCCCTGACACTGGAGTTACAGACAGTTGTGAGCTGCCATGTGGGCTCTGGGAATTGAACTTAAGTCCTCTGGAAGAGCAGGCAGTGCTCTAAACCACCGAGCCATCTCTCCAGCCNCTTGGTTTGTATTTTTAATCATATTTTATTAAAGTGAAAATGAAGTGAAATATGGTGATGCATTCCCATGATCCCTGCATATGGAAGATGGCAGCAGAAGGATCAATCATGAGTTTAAAGGCCAGCCTCAGCTACATAAAAATGTGAGTCTAGCCTAGACTATANGAGACCATGTTGCAAACAATATGAGGAAAAAAAGTCTTAATCAAGGGAGAATGCACAGACCATACAGTTCTGAATTTTGGGTGGCACAGCATCAATACCACAATCTTATGACACTTTCATCACCCTAGACACTCTGTACCCCTTAGGGGCACTTTTCTTTCTCTTGATCCTTCTCAGTNGTTAATAGCTACCAATCTGCTTCTTGACTCTGGATCTGCCAATTCTGGTCATTCCAGATAAACTGAACCACACACCACATGGGGCCTTGTGACAAGAAAGAATCTTAAAAGCACTATGCTTTTAAGAGACAACATGTACCAATTATATTTAATGTAACCCTTAAAAGTATATATTTAATGTAATTATTAAAAACACAGGAGAGCTATATGGGACATGTATCAAAGGCTCTGTATACCAAAGATCAACAGCTATTTTCTTCCTATGATGGTCTAATAGTTGACCTTTACATTTTATTTTTGCTAAGACTTTCTGTTTTAAAAACAAAACAAGAAGCCAGGTGGTGACACACGCCTTTAATCCCAGCACTTGAGAGGCAGAGGCAGGTGGAGCTCTGAGTTCGAGGCCAGCCTGGTCTACAGAGTGAGTTTCAGGACAGCCAGGGTTACACAGAGAAACCCTGTCTGAGAAAAACAACCAACCAACCAAACAAACAAACGTAAAAACAAGAAGTGAGATGGCTCCGTGGATCAAGGTTCTTTTCCCCATGTCTGAAGATGACTCTGGTCCCTGGGACCTCCATGTTTGAGGGAAGAGAACCAACTCCAAATGCTGGGGTAACAGGTATACACAGCCTTTGAGTGCTATGTGAGTGCTAAGAATTTGAACTCAGGTCCTCATGCTTGCAGCACAAGCACTCTTAGCCACTCGAGCTACCTCCCCACCCCATGCTTCCTTTGTAATAGAAAATTTTTTTTTCTTAAAAAGAAAAATCTCAACTGGACATGGTGGGACATAACTGTAGCACCCAGAAGGCTAAGGCAAGAAAACGGAGCCGGGCGGTGGTGGTGGATGACTAGAATCCCAGCACTCAGGAGGCAGAGGCAACCTGATCTCTGAGTTTGAGGCCAGCCTGATCTACAAAGCGAGTTCCAGTACAGCCACACAGAGAGACNCTGCCTCAGAACAAAACAAACAAACAAAAAAGATGACTATGAGTTTCAAGCTAGTCTGAGATACAGAGGAAGACTCCTTTCCCAAGGAGAAAAAAATAAAGTAAAATAAAATCAAGCTGGGACTGTGGCTTGGTGGAGAGAGTGCTTGCATAAAGCCCTGGTTTGATCCCTAGCAACAGATCAGAAGCCTAGGCTATCATCTGCTACATAACAAGTTCAGTGCAAGNCTGGTTACACTGGTTACACTGCCTCAAAACAAAAACAAAAACAAAGCCAGGTGGTGGTGACACGCACCTTTAATGCCAGCACTCAGGAGGCGAAGGCAGAGGCAGGTGGATCTCTGTGAGTTCAAGGCCAGCCAGGTCTACAGAGTGAGTTCCAGGACAACCAGGGCTGTTACACAGAGAAACCCTGTCTCAAAAACCAAAAACAAACAACCCCCCCAATTCAACAATCTCTACCATTTTATCACAGAGACCAGATACCCATGGGGCTCCCACTGCTAAGGCAAGCAGAACGTGGCTCACCTCCCACTCTGGTACCTGCTCTGTGCCTAAAGCGAAGCCACAGAAACAAGCTCCCAGCTATGTTGTATTGGCCTCATCCTACAGTCCTGCTACGAAGAGGACAATTCTGTATCATGGGGGTGGGGTAGGNAGGGCATTTATCTCTCTAGACCCAGAACTCAATCTGATGGTTCACTTCCTAGGCCCCAGATTCCCAGGCAGGGTTCAAGTGGAAACTCACATCTAGGCTAGCAACTGGTGCTTGTTTCTTTTTTTTTTAAACAACTGAAGATGTTTCCATCAAAGCATCCCTATCTAGCTCTGTCTGAATAAAAANAAGTTCCCAAGANCGTTTGTAATGAGAGACAGGAAGAGAAAAACTACTGTGGCAATTAAGGTATCTGGGGCCTGAAAATGTAGAGCAGTGGTCAAGCTGCTTTTTTGTTTGTTTTCAGACCTGGCCCAGAACTCAGAGATCTGCCTGCCTCTGTCTTCCAAATGCTGGGATGAAGTGCCATCACAACCATCTTATTACTCACTCTTAACCACTGAGCCATTTCTTTAAGACCAATTTTTTTACACACATACAGGAATGCATTATATATATATATATATATATACATATCAGTGTTTTGCCTGCATGTGTGTTTGTGCATCCTGTGTGCAGTGCCCAAGGAGGACAGAGACCATGCATGGATGGTCGGAATTAAACCCAGGTCCTCTGGAAAAGCAGCTTGTGCTTATAAATGCTGAGCCACCTCTCCACTTGGCATGTGTGCCCCCACTGTTGAGACAGAAAAGCTTTTCAGTTACCAGACCACAAAGCAACCTCTTAGAGGAGCAAAGTGTCTGGTGCCCTCTGAAACAACCTAGCCTGGGTCTCTCTGTTGTCTGCGGCATAGGGTCAACTGTTTGATCTTTCTGCTTTCTTTCATTCCAAGGAAGTCATGTTTGGTTAGCCAGAAGTGGGTTTTCTGGACCTGGGGGTGGAGGTGGAGTACAATAACCCCTATCATAAGAAGCTGCACAAGTGACCATGTTTTCAGAGCAAAAAGTAGCCTGGTCTACCTAGAGAGACCCTGTCTCAAAAAAGCCAAACAAAACAAAAAAGCAACCTGACCACTGACTTGACTCTACATTTTTCAGGCCCCAGATACCTTAAATGTCACAAGTTTTTCTCTTCCTGTCTCTCATTACATTCTTGGGAACCTGTTGCATTCAGGCAGAGTTAGAGAGGGAGGCCTTGATGAAGACATCCTCAGTTGTTTAAAAAAAACAAAAAACCAAAAACAAAAAACCAAAAACCAAACGAATACCAGTTGCTAACTTAGATGTGAGTTCCCATTTGAACCCTGCCTGGGAATCTGGGAAGCACACTGTGAGATTGCATTCTTCTGGGTCTGGAGACCCTCTCCCTAACAAATAGTACAGAGCTTGCTTGAATGAAACAAGGAATAGAATTGTCCTCTTCTGAGCAGGACTGTAGGATGAGGCCAGCACAAAACAGCTAGGAGACCCTTAATTGTCAAAATAGTACTGGCCTTCTAGAGAACACCAGTTCCCAACACTCACATGAGGTGGCTCACAACCATTTGCAACTCCAGCTCCAGGAGATCCAATGGCCTCTTCTGGACACTGCAGGCATCCACTCCAACACACCATTAAACCAAATCTTGCCTGGCGGTGGTGCACACCTTTAATCCCGCACTCCAATGGCAACATTGGTGTACAGAATGAATTTCTGGACCACCAGGACTACACAGAAAAACCCTGCCTTGAAAAACCAANACAAACAAACAAACAAACAAATAAAAACCCAAAATAAACCCCCACAAATATTAATTTCTTTTTTTTGTTGTTTGTTTGTTTTTTGGGACAGGGTTTCTCTGTGTAGCTTTGGTGGTGCCTTTCCTGGAACTCACTTGGTAGCCCAGGCTGGCCTNGAACTCACAGAGATCCGCCTGCCTCTGCCTCCCAAGTGCTGGGATTAAAGGCGTGTGCCACCACCCGGCATATTAATTTCTTACAAATATGTATTATATGAGTTATCTCCTGCCCTTCCACCTGCCCCACTCCCCCTACCCTCCCTTTCTGTTGCCCCTCCTCAAATTTACTCTCACTTGTTTTAAGTCCAAGGGCACAATACTTTGCTACCCTGAGCCAGTTTCCCTGGTCTTCCAAAACACTGCAGNAGTGTGAGGACCTGGCTGGGTGCAAAAATCAAAGAGGACAGCAGCAAAACATCTGTAGTTGTTTAAATGTAAATTAATTACTCGATAAAGTAAAAACCTCAACCTCTCTGGCACAATAACATTTCAAGTGCTGACAGACACAGGCAACTAGTGGTAACCCCAATGATCATCAGAGATGCATAGCCTTCATCTGAAGAACTGTGGGGAGAATTCAGTGCTTACTGCCTTTTCCAGGAACTCTACGCCTATTAAAGTTGCTGTCGGCACCAGGACCCAAACACAGAGGCAGCAAGAATTCCCTGTGTATGCTGGCTCATGAATCATACTTCCCACCCCACCCACAACTCTTCCCACTCAAGAAGCAAGTCATGGCCAACGCAAGGTAGGCAGAGTGGCCCCAGCCTTTCCTCCTCCCTAGACACTATCAATCCTGCCTCTCAGTGGGATCCACTGAAATTCAGAACCTGCAGAACTGGAGGACCACAGTAGCAGAAATCAAAGCAAGTGGATTCTAAACTGCTTGAGTAAAACCTAGGAAAACAGAAATACACCCCAAAGGCTGGACCATGGCAGAGTAGTTGACTTACACATTCAGATCTGAGAGAACACGTGGCTCAGCCACGGGTGCTATCATCTCTCACTAGCCAACAGGCACAGCCCCGACCCTCACATAGTGGTTATTGATCAAGAAACTTTGGTGTATGTCCCAGGCCTGCTCACCTCATCCAGACCAGGAGGAAAACTACCACATACCTGAGCCAGTATGAGAACCACTTGAAATATTAAATGCCTCAAATCCCTGGAGTCCCCAGCTCTAAAAGGGAAGGATCAGAGCAGAAAGGGGGGTCTATCACCCCAGAAATGTAAACCAGCCTGTCCACATGGCTGTTCAAATGGAGTAGGCACTAACTCTACACTGGCCACTGGGATCTCATGTCCCTATATTCACAAATATGACAGTCTTCCAAGAGGAGTGGCAGGGAAGGATGTGGAGGCAACCCCATAATAACTGGCTGCCTGACAATTGCACAGAACAGGGGAAGGAAGCTTGAATACCCCATGCTATCCTGTATCATCATCAGACAGAGATCAAGTATCTTTACAGGATCACTAAAAAAAGGAATTCAGAGTACAGGGCTATACTCACATTCCAACAATCATGGAGATCTCAGGGATGCTCAGGGGCCCTGAGAGCAGCACCAAGTAGCCCAAGAAAGGATAGGCAAGGCTGTCTGAGAGCTGGTCCAGGCTGGCACACAGGTGGCAGAATACAGATACCTGCTCTGCTTTCCTAGATGGGTAAGTGTGCCTCAAAGAGGCCAGCAGGACAAACGGCAATCTGTTTGCTGTGCTCGCTGTCAGTATGCTCAATTTTGGACAAGAATTCAGGTTACAGCTCAGAGTCTGATGTTCTTCATTACAAATACTGTTGTTTCCCTAGATTTAATGGAGTGGAGAGAAAAATCAACACACAAGCGGCTCTCAGTTTGCTCCTTTCCCCCTCCAATTGCAGTCTAGATCAGCACTGTGCCTAGCTACTGCGCTGATGGAAAAGTTCTCTCTATGCTTAGCCATTAGCCCCAAGTGAGTACTGGCAACCCGAAACATTGCTAACCTTTTCACTGCATTTAATTTTAACTTCAATGTAATCATCATACACGCTAGCAGCTACTGAACTGCTACAATATACTAGCTCTAGTACTAGCTGTGTTTCTGGACGTAAGAAGCAGGCAAAGCAAGAGCCACTGCAAACTAAGCTGACAATCAGCATCAAGCAAGGCATTAAATATAACATATGCTCCAGAGTATGCAGCCACTGGCAAATATGATGTCTGTTCAAAGCGATCCCACTCCAGCCCTTGCCGCAAACCACACACAGCATCTACTTCAGTTTCAGTATAGGGCAGGCAGCAAGGTGTGAGCAACTCTGAAGTACTCTTAACATGAAGCTGAAATTTGAGTCAGTCCAAATGTGACATGGAACAAAGTCACTTAGGAGCCATAAACAGCTTACTTGTGTCATGAGAGCCAATAATACACTCAGTCCTCACAATCTATGGTGCTGAGCATGCAATTATTCTGGCCTGCTCTACCCACCACTAAGTCAGACCACCAAGTGAGCAGGAATGGAGGCGTGCCCAGAAGTCAGCCTGCTCGCCGGGGGTGGGGGGTTGGGTATGTTTCCATACACTGCTCAGAGTGGGAGGGCCTTGAGGAGATGGGACCCTGAGAATGAGTCCTTTGACCAGGGCCTTCCCACAAAGGCAAACAGAGGGGCAGCCTCCAGTCACTTACTACACATTATCTAGGAGGGCAGATGGCAACTCTCAAATCATAAATCTGATGCCCGATTCCAGGAAGACACACATCTGCATGCATGGGTAGAACCTGCAGTTTCTGGCCAAAGGTCACAACCTGAACACCTACAGGATCCATGCTGAACCTCAATTAGTCAAGTTGTCAGCTGAGGAACCAAACAGAAGTTGTTCTGAAGAGTGTCAACTACTATCTTGTTTTTACTATGAAATCTGTCNGTATTTGATTTAAATTCCCTTAAAAGCTGTTGAAGCACAATCAAGGACTGGACTCCTACTATGGGTGGCTGGCTGACAAACTTTTTAATTAATATTTGTTTCAGGACAAGGGAAAAATAGTTCTCTGTACCTATTTTCTTAGGTAGGCTAGCAAGGCACATGCTTGAAGCATCCATGTTTGGCCCTTTCAGTCTGTNACCAAGAGTAGTATCGTAGGGTGTGGTGGCCCACACCTTTAATCCCAGGACTTGGGAGACAGAGGCAGGCAGACAGATCTCTGTGAGTTCAAGGCCAACCTGGTCTACAGAGTGAGTTCCAGGAGGACAGCCAGAACTACACAGTAAGACCTTGACTCTAAAAAACGAACAAACAAAAAGAGTAGTAAAAGTATCTTCTTCTAGGAAGGTTCTTTCCTGTTACTAAGGGGCTGAAATTAAAGATCCTGAATGCATTCTTTTAGGTTTTAGGACATGGAAAACAACAAAATAACCTCTTCTGATGTTCTTATCTAAGAAATAAGTNNAAGTTAGAAAAACCACTCTTTGCCACTGCTTTTCCATGGAACAGTAATGCGGAATAGATTATTTTGCATAACCGAACTCACGACTACAACCAAGGCTATCGATACTGCCAAGCAGAGGTGTGTGGGGTGGGAAAGCTCTCTATAGGCAAAAGCAAGGAACATAGGATGCATCAGTCAAAAAAGAACAATGCAGATTAGTTGAGACAGAACTTTTATGTTTGATAGTACTCATTGGAAAAGGAAAAAAAAAAAAAAACCCAAACTTTTTTTTCTACTGACATCCACAGTAAAATGCGGAGGCCTTTACAAAACGGACTGGACGGTTTCATCTAGTAGTACCACCGATATACACCTTTCTCCCCAAACTTCTAGTGGCTGAACAGTTTTTAGTAACCTATTAGCTAAAAATACTTCCCAGGAGGGAAAAATCTTGTAAGTTCAACATGAAACATGCCAACTACTCTNGCCTTCGGGAAATCATTGGAAGCAACAAACCCCTAGCGCCCCCAAACGCATTCAGTAGAAAAGGTCACTTTAAAGGACTTAGGGCAGAAGCGCTCGCAGGGAACCCTCCAAGAGTGGCGAGGACTGCCCGCTCAGAAGGCGTCCAAGCCCTTGGAGGCGCGCCCGGCACGCCGCTGCTCTCAGCAAACGCCCCTCTAAGCACACCGCCCGGCGACCCTCTGCCGCCCTCCTCCTCTCCCAGGCGCCCATCCACGCCACGTCGGGCGCCCAGGCCCAGCCAGCCACGTGCGCGAGCCGGCGGCGCAGAGCCCGCACGCCGCTCCGTAGGACAGCTCGGCGGCCCTCGCCGTCGCTCACCCCGGCTCACGGACCGCCTAGTGCGGGCCGCCACCCGTCCTGGTCGAGCTCCCCGCGCTCCCCGGCCGTCGCGCCGGCCCGCTCCTCCCACACCANGGCCCCCCGAACTGGGCCCCGCGCGCGGCGGGCACATGATCCGGAGTCACGCGTGGTCCAGAGGCTTCGCCGCCTCTGAGGTCGGCGGCCGCCCCGAGTCGCGAGCCCAACTCACCGCTCTCGGGAGCCACCGCCGCCCGGACCCAGACGCCTCCTTCCCCACGCGGCCATCTTGGAGACTCTCGGCTGGTCCGGGGCTGGCGCCGACGCGGCTCCGGGCGCGCGCAGGCCGCAGGGAAACGTAGTCCGGTGCGCCGCTCGCGCGCTGTGGGAGGTTGCGAGCGGACTACAAGGCCCACAATGCCGCATGCCGGAAGCNTGCTGTAAACGGCCGCGCGCAAGAGGGCGAAAGGTGGGCTCCGCCTGAGGTAAGAGTCTCCCAGTCGCAGGGTGCGAGTTGCTGCGCCCACCGCCTGGACGTCCTTGGGTGCCCAGAGCGAGTGGCTGAAGGAGAGCGGAAAGAAAGCGCCTACCACTCCCAGAGCGCTTCGCGCGGCGACCCCGCCCTCACGGCCTGAGAGGCCCGAGCCTTGGCCTGAGCCCTCTTGCCCTTCACTGTGGCTCGGCCGCTGGGGGCCTGCGTGTCACCTGTCTCACACTTGACGATGACTTGAGCAGCTTCACCTCCTCCATTTCTCTCTCCTCATCTGCAGACTAGAACTCGTGCGCCCCCAGTGTGAAGGTTACCCCTGCTTCCGCACTGTCAGCTGCCCCCCTCCCCTGACCAGAGCTTGCCAGGCTGGCAAATTCAGAGGTGTTTGAGGGTCTGTAGACGTGCTTGACCCAAAATGTCTTTTCCTCCCGGCCAGTTTTTATGCTTCCAGACCTTGCTTGGATCTGTGTGGTTTCTAGTCAATTCCTGGTTTTCAAATTGAATGCTGCACCCCTGCCTCCACGTGCCAAACTCTAGCACAGTGCAAGTGTGGCGGAAGATTAGGGATGTGGAGAGAGAGATACACGAATAAGGAAGGTATGAGGTTCAGCGGTTAAGACTGCTCTTCTTGGGGACTCAGGATCAATTCCTGGCNCGTGGCGGCTAACAATAGTCTGCTACTCCAGTAACACCTGAGGCCCTCTTCTGGCCTCATGAGCACTGCACACACGTGGTGCACAAACACACAGGCAAAGCACCCAGACACGTTAGAGAAAGAAAAAAGAAAAAAAGAAAGGTATAAAAAAGCCAGTTGATGGAGCCTGGAAACCCTTCCCTGCCCGGGCTACTCATAACAAACAGCATGCAGGAGAAAAACTTGGCCTAGAGAAGGCAGGTGGTATGGAAATGGGCTATAAAGGGTTCATGAGAATCCTGGCTAAGGACTTGAGTTTATTCGAATAGTTTTTTTTCCATATCACTAGCCGATTCCCAACCTCCCGAGTGTCTTTGTAAAGTTTTTAATAAGTTGCCTCTATTATTAACTATGTATCTCTGATACAATTCTTTGTCCTAGACACAAGAACCTAGAAACCTAAGCAGATGGCCCCTGTAACTCATCCAGGAGGTAAAAAAAATCTCTGCTACTTCTTATTTCCCATTTCTCCCTTCCTTGTTTACACTATTCTTTCACTTTCCCAGGAGCATTTTAAAGTCGTGGGAAAGCTCTCAGCTCTTGAGAAACCCTGATAATAGTGCAGCGGCATGCTCCCTTTCCCATCATCCTTCACTTTCTGTGTTTTTGCTACCTATGGTGTCCTATGGAAGCCTGGG
>LZPO01055131.1:38383-48894 GCA_001675575.1 Neotoma lepida
TAGGTACTACTATAAGAAAATAGGTTGAGCAAACCATGTGGAACAAACCAGTAAGCAGCATCCCTCCATGGACTCTGCATCAGCTTCTGCCTCTAGGTTCCTACCCTCTTTGAGTTCTCGAGCTGACTTCCTTAAATGATAGACCATGATGTGGAAGTGTAAGCCAATAAACCTGTTCCTCCTCTTGCTTTTGATCATAGTATTTCATCATAGCAACATTAACCTTAAAACATCACCCATCACATGCCCGTAGGCCAAACTAGGGAATCCCTCATTAGGACTCCATTTCTAGCTGGGTGGTGGTGGCACACACCTTTAACTTCAGCACTCCAGAGACAGAGGCAGAGGCAGGCAGAGCTCTGTGAGTTCTAGGTCAGCCTGGTCTACTGAGCGAGTTCCAGGACAGTCCATTTTCAGATGACTGTAGATTAAATCAAGTTGACAAAACTAGCATAGCCCTCATTGGGAAATGGGTCAGTGCTGGCACAGAACTGACTTCTGACCATATGGACAATNTGACCATATGGGCAATCAGATATGGTGTGGCCACAGTGGTGCTAATAATAACACGTGGTGGCTCTAGGTCCTGCCACCCATGACATTCCTGTGATGCAGCCATTTATTTGCCCAGTTCTATTCTTCCTTCCTTTGACCCTTCCTTCTGTCTTCCTAGATGACCCAGGAGGAATTGGAAGGGCAACTCGGGTGCATTTCAAATGCTGACTGTTTGCTGCATGGTCCAACACCTGTTGGCTTCATATGCTGACCCAGCCAGACTTTTTCTGGCTGACTATGCTCCCCTCTTTTCTAACACTGTGATTTGTTTACTCCTGCTTCATTATACTGTAAGTGCTAACTCCTCCCTGTCTAATTACAGTAGGCAGTGCTACCCCAGGGGTATACAGATAATGCCCCAGCTAACAAGACATCCCTTGAGCATTAGATCTAAAGGAAAAAAATACCGCCCATTTGGACTTTTAATTTAAAACAAAATAGTAAATTCTATTCATACAAACATGTCCCTTTTCTGAACTTAGAAGTTTAATAATTCAGGTTCCATTTATCTCTATCTATCTATCTATCTATCTATCTATCTATCTATCTATCTGTCTGTCTGTCTGTCTGTCTGTCTGTCTGTCTGTCTGTCTATTTATCGTAGGAGCTTCTTAGGAGAGCAATCTTATCCCACTGAGATAAAACCAGCTTCAGAGATGCTCATTGCAGGGAACAACATTCCAACTTTTGTGACTGAATCCTGGAAGAGGGACAATGTAGGCAATTGGTTTAAAGCCCCTTTGGGTAAAGAGTAATCTCAGACGCATTTGGGATATAAACTAGTGCTTCTGATTTTCCTATGACTATTCTCAGACATACCAGAGGATGCTTAGGGGTCAGAAGACAGGATGGTTGATTCCTGTTTGGGGCTGGAAAGATGGCTCTGTGGTTAAAAGCACTTGTTGCCCTTGTAGAAGACCCAGGTTCAGTTTTCAGCACTCACATGTATGGAGGATTTGACATTCTCTTCCAACCTCAGAGGACACCAGGCATATGTGTGGTACACATATGTACATGCAAGCAAAACATCAATACAAAAAAAAGGATGGAGGAGGAGAAGATGATGACAGGATGGAGAACAGCCTTTGAAGACTCAGCATGGGCAAGAGAGATGCTGTCTCCACTCGAGAGAGAGCCCTTGGTACTTGTCTCTCCACTTAGCACCCTTTGAATTCCAATGCACCCTCAGGAATTAGAATAATGTTACTCCTTGAAAATCTTTAATTTTTTTGTGTGTGTTTAATGTATGTGTTTATACACAGGAGCATGTAGAGGCCAGAGGTAGATGTCAAGTAAATTTTCTACTATTGCTGCCATCTTATTTTTTGCAACAATGTCCCTCAATAAATCAAGATGTCACTAGACTGGCTGGTCAGCAAGCTCCAGTAATCTGCCTGTCTCTGTCAGAAGTGGGCATTGGATCCCCTGGAACTGAAGTTACTGAGCCACCTTGTGCTGGGAATCACACCCATTTAGTCACATTTTATAAGGAATATTGAAAAATTCCCTGTTGCCTTGGAAGTACACCACACACACACATAGATAATTATTGTCAGTGGAACAAAAGAATAAAATTATCAGCTCAACAGTTTAGCCCTGCTTAATTTCCTGGGGGACAAAGACTTGGAGTTTCTAAAAAGAAGTTATAGGGGCTTGAGAGATGGCTCAGTGGTTAAGAGCACATACTGCTCTTCCTGAGGACCTGAGTTAAATTCCCAGCACCTATATCAGGTGGCTTACAACTCCCTGTAACCCCAGCTCCAAGGGGATCTGACACCTTGGACCTCTGTGGGCAATTGGATTCATGTGCACATATGCTCCCATAACTAAAAATAATAAAAGTAAATCTTAAAAAAGTTACAATTTGCAGAAACAAGGCCTTTAAAAGCTTAAAGGTAGAGACTGAAGAGATGGTGTGATAAGCATAGTAAAAAATGCCTTTTAGATCTCTAGAAATAGCTTAGTCAGGAACCCCACTACACCCAAGGCTGCAACTGACAACCAGAACCCAATGACATCATTTACTCAAGATAACCAGACAGGAGAATATGTAAGGAGACAACTCCATGACTCCCGCCTGACAGTATAAGCAGAGACCAAGAGCAATGCATTGCTCTTCACCTCTTCAAGACTGCCAAAGACACTGGAGAGGCACCACCTTGATCTATCCTGCTACTGGAGAGTCTCCTGACCTTAGAATTGGAGACTATCCTTAGAGACTGGATCCGACCTTCAGCTAAGATATGTGGCACAAGTGAGCAGCCTTGGGGAGATAGTCTTAGGACTGTAGTTAGGAATTTAGAGTATGAGCCTTGTGTGATGACCTTCAGCATAACAAAATATAACTTTCATTATACCAACTATGCATACTTACCTTCTTGCTCCCTACAGATGGCCCAGCAGTTAAGAGCACTGGCTGCTCTTCCAGAGGACCCAAAGTTCCATTCCCAGCATCCATATGGCAGCTCACAATCATTTGTAATTACAGTTCGAAGAGACGCAGTGCCCTTCATCAGGCATGCAAGTAGTTTACAGGCACANATGCCTGCAAAACATCCATACACATTTAAAAAAAAAGGAAAAGGGAACTCTCTCTNTNTATATATGAACACACATTTATGCATATACACATATATCTATATGTATACACACACATATATATGTGTGCATTTAGAGTANTTCATGCTTTAGGGGCTGATTAAAAGTAAGGGAAGGGATTTAATTCATAAGGAACTAATTATCCAGGTAGAAAACTTACAACAGGTGTGCCCAGCCACTTTGGTTTTAGTTGATTGCAGCCGTAGTCAAGTTGACGATCAACATCACCTGGACTGTTACCTGGACGTGTAAGAAGAATAAACCCTTTCCTCCCCAGGTTCCTTTGGCTGTGGTGTTTATCACAGCAACAGAAAAGCAAGCTAAGACAGATTCCTAAGGTGGAGAGATTGTAATATCTGCCAGTTAGTTTGGATTATCTTTCTAATTGGGCAGGAGCTTTCCCTCTCCCTAATGCTACAACTAATTACATAATAAAAACAGTCCTAGAGTCAACAGTCCCAAGATCATGGAAGCCATTGTACTGCCATTATTTTTTAAGAAACTCGTTAAAGCACTGCACACTAACTGGGACTATCATACTCATGGGCATTCTCCCTCCATGGGTAAAATTGAAAAATTGAATCAAATCCTTAAATGACACATTACTAAGTTAATTCTGGAGTCTCAGTTGCCTTGGACTCANTGTTTGCCTATAGCTTTGTTCAGAATCCACACAGCCCTCAAAGGACCGAGGACTGCCTCCTGTGAAATGCTATATGGATTTCAGTATCTGGGGAGGGCCACTGACTTTCCCACCATGGAAGCTAAAAGCTTCTCAGAAACTATATGCTGGTCTCTTGTCCATCTGCTTCTCCCAGGCTACAATGCCCTCCTACCCGGACCCCTCCACCGGAATTTACACCCCATTCTTTCTCACCTGCGACTGAATGCTGATAAAAAGGTGGAAGAGACCACGTTGGAACCAACCTGGGAGTGGCCATTTGTGGTGCTGTTAACTACCCAAACTGCAGTTCAGATGGCTAAGAGAGGTGAGAGATGTTACACCCGAATAAAGAAGGCTGCTGATAACAGTGCCCAGAGAAAATAGACACTCTTTTTTTGTTTGTTTGTTTTGGTTTTTTGAGACAGGGTTTCTCTGTGTAACAGCCCTGGCTGTCCTGGAACTCACTCTGTAGACCAGGCTGGCCTCAAACTCACAGAGATCTGCCTGCCTCTGCCTCCTGAGTGCTGGGATCAAAGGCGTGCATCACCACCACCCAGCTTGGAAAATAGACAGTCTTACCACCAAGAGACCTTTTGAAATTAAAGCTAAGAAAGAGCTGTCTCAACAAACAAAAACAAAACAACAAGAAAAATGAAAGAAATCGGACTAGGAACCATTTGTCACTTGGTCACATGGGCTAGATGTATATAAGTCATATCTGGGAAATAAAAGAGATTCAAGAGCTGTTTTTCTATTAGTTCAGTTACCTAACATAGCCCCACCTCTAATCCAAAGATTCTTTTTTTTTTTTTTGGTTTTTCGAGACAGGATTTCTCTGTGTAGTTTTGGCGGCGCCTTTCCTGGAACTCACTCGGTAGCCCAGGCTGGCCTCGAACTCACAGAGATCCGCCTGCCTCTGCCTCCCGAGTGCTGGGATTAAAGGCGTGCGCCACCACCACCCGGCCCAAAGATTCTTAAAGATGACAAAAGGGTTCATACCATAGAAATTAAAGATTTAGCTAGCTCAGTGGTGGTATATGCTTTTTATCCCAGCACTTGGGAGGCAGAGACAGGCAGTTCAAGGCTAGCCTGGTCTACAGAGAGAGTATCAGGACAGCCAGGACTACACAAAGAAACCTGTCTAGAAAAAACAAAAAAGAAAAAGAAAAGGAATTATTAAATATTTGAGACAGACCATAGAGGTTGGAATGGGGTCCAAGGAAATGAATACATAGCTGGAATGGATCAATATTCCATCAATGAATTAAATAAGAATGATTGTTATACTTGAATAGCAAGGAGGCCAAAAGCTCAAGTGGTCCCATTCTTGCTGGATGGACCTCAGACACCCTAAGGAATCCTTGCCCCTTTGGTTCCTGGCCACAAAGACAGAGGCAAAGACCTCCTCAAACTTTTGACCTCTCTTGATCAGAACCACTTACATGCCCTGCTTCAAAAGGTGTGGAGAGGAATTGGAATTCTTGGACAGTGTGTCTAGATGGAAGAGCCTCTGTGCCTTTAAGATATTACATTGCGGNCTGGAGAGATAGCTCAGTGGTTAAGAATCCAGACTGCTCTTCCAGAGTTCAATTCCCAGCAACCACATGGTGGCTCACAACCATCTGTAATGAGATCGGGTGCCCTCCTCTAGCCTGCAGGGATACATGCAGATAGAACACTGTATACATAATAAATAAATAAATAAATTAATTTAAAAAAAGATATTACATTGCTGTAGCCTGAGCATCTTCAGAGAAGGTGTCTGGTAGCATTGTGGTAGACCATTAGTCAAAATATTGGAGTAGGACCCGTGCTTTAGTCAACTGGCTATCCCTTTCATTATTATTTCATCAACACAACCAAGGTCAACGTCAATTGTCTTGTAGAACAAGAACAAGGGAGCTTCTGACTCCAAGAGGGCCATTTGGTCCCCGTGTTTATACAGAGTCCACCAGCGTGCCAGGAGGAGGTCTTGATGAATTTAGGTTAAGGAACCAAATGGTAGCAGGCTTTGAGTCACACTGTTGTTACCATATGATCTACTATAAATAAAGTGTAGACCAGATAAATTATAGCTATGTGAATTACACTAGGGATGCTACCAAGGGTATAGCAGATGGACTGGATGGCAGCAGTAGAATGGGGTGGGAAAATGGATTGGCCCAAGACATGGTATTACCAGGAAAGGGTGGAGTCAGGTGTGTGATAAGAGATGGCCAGCGTTGCACTTTCATTGCTAATAACATTGCTTCTGATGGCATCATTACAAGGGCTCTTCTAGGACTATTTGTCCATTGAACTGAAAGTTCAGGAATAAATGACCCTTTTTCTCCTTTTTCTAATCTTAAGGAACAGTGGTTTGAAATGAGGTAATGACCCCAGTCCTGACCTTCATTGCTATGGTACTAGGAGAAACAGTTATAGGGGCATGTTGGATAATCCCATGCATACAAGGTCTAGTTCAACAATTAACTGACATCAATAATTGACAAAATTCCTACATCTTATCATGTATGTTACTGATGAGTACCTCAGAGCAGGAAAATCTGGCAAAATTAATTGAATTAGAAGAAAAGAATAAAATGATATTGTAAAAAGGGTGGGGGGAATTGTGGGAAATACAAATAAAATGCATTGTCTTTTCTACCAAAGGGTTATATGAGATAAAAAAAAAAATTTCATCCTTAAATTAGTAATAACACCTTGTGGGAAAAATCTCTCCCCAGGCAGCACCTGTCTAAGATAAGAGTATGCATCCAAGGCTACATCCTGTTCTCCAAAATTGTCCTTTGGTTACCAGCTGTGCCATTTTGAATTAGCCAACCACATAAAAGTGTGAAGCCAGGTTCTGACCACTCAGACAGAGGCAAAGGAATAAAAAACCCAGTGGGATTAAGGGTGTGGTAACCCACACCTCTAATCCCAGCAGCTGGGAGGCAGAGGCAGGTGGATCTGTGAGTTTGAGGCCAGCCTGGTTTACATAGTGAGTTCCAACACAGCCAGGGCCACATAGTGAGACCTTGTCTCAAAAGGAAACAAAACAACACCCCAGTGGGATGACTCTGTGTGTGCTTCCTGGACTCAGAGCAGTTTTGCACCTTTCNCAGAAGTGAGCTTTTTGCCTTGCTGGAGTACTTTGTATTGTGTGATCATTTCCTTGGAATCCCAGACCCATTCCTTTCTTTAAAAATAATGTTTGTACATGCATGTATTATTTTGTGCATGTGTGCACACATAGGCAGGTCAGAGGAACACTTGTATGGGTCAGTTTTCTCCTTCCATCATGTGGCTTCCAGGGATCAACTCAAATCACCAGGCTTGGCACCAAACACTGTACCCTGTTGAGCCATCTTCCTGGCCCCAGACTAATTTCTAACAACGGCTTGGCTAGGCTCAGTCACAAGGACCCCCAGGTACCAGCTGGCCTAGGTAATTCTAATCTTGGGGCTCCAGGTTCAGAAAGTTCATGCCCCTCATGTTTAAGATGAGCACCAGAGGTGTCTTGGTTAGTTTTTTGTCAACTTGACTCAAGCTAGAGTCATTTGAGAAGAGGAACTTCAGGTGAGAAAATGTCCCCACTAGATTAGCCTGTGATCTATTTTCTTGGTTGATGTAGGCAGGCCCAGCTCATGTGGGCAGTGCCACTCCTGGGCCAGTGGTCCTGGATTGTATAAGAAAGCAGGCTAACTCCCAGCACTCAGGAGGCAGAGACAGGTGGATCTCTGTGAGTTTGAGGACAGCCTGGTCTTCAGAGTGAGTTCCAGGACAGCCAGGGCTACACCGTGAAACCCTGTCTCAAAAAAACTGGAAAAAGGAAAAAGAAAAGAAATGTCTAGTGAACCTGTCTCTTATACACATCTAGATGTGTATAAGAGACAGGGCCTATACAAGAAAGCTAGCTGAGCAGGCCTTGAGGAGCAAGCCAATAAGCAATGTTCCTGCATGGCTTCTGGTTCAGTTCCTGCCTTGAGTTCTGGCCCCGACTTTCCTCAGTGATGGACTGTGACCCAGGATATGTAAGCAAAAATAAACCCTTTCCTCCCTGTCAGGTTCAAAAGAAACTGGGGACAAATGGTTAACTGTGGTGCCTATTAGCATACCCAAGAGCACGCTGACATCTCTCAGCATCTCAAGTACTTGTTGTTACAGAGTCGATGCTCTCAGCTCTTCTCACCACACTCCCTTCTCTTGGTCTCTTTTGCTTCCTCTCTCTTCTTTTCCTCTCACTCCCCTGCCCTCATGGCCCAGTTCAGTCTGCTGGTCATGTTTAGTTCCTACTTTCTCTCTCTGCTCTGGAATCTTCCAGATGCTTCTGGCTGTATTCCCTCATAGCTACAAGGAAAACCTTCCCCTCAACCATACCTTGGAGCGGTCATGTCCTCATTTCATTCACTTCCCAAGTTCATTTTGGCTATGGTGTTTTATCATAGCAATAGAAATCCTAAGACAAAAGATGAGTGTGCTGTGGGCTTCAGCCTCAAATAAGTGGTGAACTTGCAGTGGCCCAAAGACCCATGCACCATCACTGTTGAGAAATTAACTGGGTATAAATCTTTGTCCACTCATCGTAGTGCTAGGGGCATTATTTCCCAGTGTTGGGGACGGAACCCAGGGCCTCACACTTTGTAGGTAAGCACTCTATCTTTGAGCCCAGCCCCCTTGCTGCTGTGTCAGATTGGGCGCCATCTGACGGCTAACCTACACTTATTTATAAGGAAAAGTCAGGCCACCAAAGTGCCACAGCTGTACAACAGAATGCTGATACAGAAAGCATTATAAGCACTATAAGGAGAGCCAAGGCAATGTCTTAAGTCCTACCTCTGATGGTTCCTCCTTTCTCTCCGGGCCCAGGCCTTTTGTGGCTGATGCGGAAGTGGGTCTGTGGTCTACGGCCAAACCCCTGCACTCTGTGGCTGGACTGGTTGCTCTGTAGAAGGCAGGCACTTCCAGTCAAGGAAGGCCTGTACTCTGGGCTTTACTCTGCTGAAGAACATCAGCTTAAAGACAGATAGTTCTCACAGCTCCCGGTGGATACAGGAAACAGTACAACATTGCAGTGGTATAGGACTGCAGGCCCATGCATCCTGTTATGAGATAGAGACTTGCCTGGGACCNGCAGATTTGGGGAATGCTTACAAGTTCCTGGAATCTTCTGGAGAGGGTCCAGGCAGCCAGTGATATACAAAAAGATGTCCAAGCTAGGAGTAGGGGAAGAAGGCCTGGACTTGAGTCTTAAGTTGAGCACAAACTAGGTAATGTTATTTATACATTAAAAGAATTTTTACTTCTGGGCGGTGGTCGTGCACGCCTTTAATCCCAGCACTCAGGAGGCAGAGGCAGGTGGATCTCTGAGTTCAAGGCCAGCCTGGTCTTACAGAGCGAGTNCCAGGACAGCCAGGGCTACACAGAGAAACCCTGTCTTAAAAAAAGAACAACATCAACAACAAAAAAATTTACTGACCATCAGTGGTGGCACACACCTTTAACCCCAGCACTGGGAAGGCAGGAGAATCTCTGTGAGTTCAAGGCCAGCTTGGTCTACAAAGCAAGTTCCAGGACAGCCAGGGCTACACAGAGAAACCCTGTCTCAAAACAAACAAACAAACAAAAATTACTGAATCTGGGGCTTAGCTCAGTATGAGAATACTTGTCTAGCATGTACAAGGCCCTGGGTTCCTGGGTTCATCCCTGCTAACACACACACACACACACACTGCCAGGTATAGATGGTGCACATCTGTAAACCCAAAACTTGGGAGGTAGAGTTAGGAGGATTAGGAGTTTCAAGACCATCCTCAGCTACATAGTAAGTTCTAGGCCAGCCTAGACTACCTAAGATCCTGTCTCAAAAAACAAACCAAACAAAAAGGACCAAGATAATGACTAAGTACTTCCTTTGAAAAGCACTGTGCCGAGGCTGTGGAGTTTTAGCAATGACCAAGACAGCTGTGGCTCTACCCTGGAGGACTGAAAGTGCAGTGACCAAACAGTCAACAAATAAGAAAATTCCAACAAACAAGAAAATTCCAAGTGGTGAAATAAGATCAAAATATCACACAGTCTTGGGATAAAGAACGCCCAGGAGCCAGTGTTAGATCAAGGATGGCATCGTTTAGAATACAAAGGTGACACTATCATTGTCCATAGGGGCAGAGACAGAGCTCCACACTGTCACATTGTCACTGCTGTGGCCTGAGGAGTCCTTTTCAGAGACTCCCACCCAAGCTGAACTGGGATTTGTGGTTTCTACTCAAAAATAACTTTAGGATGAACTAGTATGTAGCAGGACTGGAGATATTTTAAACAGGGAGAAAGTCTCAGCAGTTCTGAGCACTTGCTGCTCTTCCAGAGGACCTAGATTCGGTTCTTAGGACCCATGCTGGGCAGCTCATAACCACCTGTAACTCCAGCTCCAGGGTATCTGATACTCTTTTGTGGCCTCTGTGGGGTACCAATACTCACACACATACACATATATGTACATGTAAGTAAATAATAAAATAAATATTTTTTAAATGGAAAAAGACAGGGAGGAGAAGATGGTTTGGTTGGTAACATGCTTGACACACAGCATGAGGACCAGAGTGTGGATTCCCAGCATCCACGAAAAAAGCCAAGTGAAAGCTAGGCATGGTGTGGTGGTGCATGCCTTTAATCCCAGCACTTGGGAGGCAGAGGCAGGCGGATTTCTATG
>LZPO01055131.1:51540-66193 GCA_001675575.1 Neotoma lepida
GAAAAAGGAAGCTGGGTGTGGTGGCACAGGCCTGTAGTCCCAGCATTCAGAGGCAGAGGTAGACAGATCTCTGTGACCAGCCTGGTCTTCAGAGTGAATTGCGGGAAAGCCAGGTATACACAGAGAAACCCTGTCTCAAAAAATCGAGAAAGAGAGAGAGAGGGAGAGAGAGAAGAACACAACCAAGGGACGTCCCCCGCCCCCCTCTCCCCAACACTTGGACCAGGCAACACTGGCCTGACTTGAGTTCCCTGGACTAGACATCACTGGCCTCTTCAATATAGCCATTTTCCTGCTGTCTGAGTGTCCCCAAAGCTAGGGTGACTAATTTCCTTCCAGGTGGCTTTGAGACCTTCCCAGCCTGGATCAGACACCATCAGTCAATCCAGTGTAGAGTGTAAAGACATACACACAAAGTGGCTGGGCTTCCAATTCCTCATGAAATGAGATCTCCTGAGTTTAAATTTTCTCATTTTGGCCTTGAAAGTGATATAAGTAACTTGAGAATTAAAGAAGGGGAAATCGGAGTCTCACAGAAGCAAGGCTTGAGGCTATGAAAGCAATCGGGTGGAGGACTGGGAAGAGGCTAGGAGAACTTCCCTTGAGGCTCCAGGAAGGGCAACTGAAGTTAACAGCGAGCGTGTCCTTATGTAGCAGACGGGAAAAGCAACACAAAGTTCTTTTAAAAGCAGAGGTGGGAGCAGCAGAGAATTCGAATCAAGAGAGAACATGGGGGGGCAGGGTGCTGGAGAGATGGCTCAGTGCTTAAGAGTACACATTTCTCGGGCTGAAAGACATTCAAGGAAATGCTCAACATCCTTAGTCATCAGAGAAATGCAAATCAAAACGACTCTGAGATACCACCTTACACCTGTCAGAATGGCTATGATCAAAAACACTGATGACAGTCTATGNTGGAGAGGATGCGGAGCAAGGGGAACTCCTCCACTGTTGGTGGGAGTGCAAACTTGTGCAACCACCGTGGAAATCAGTATGGCGGTTTCTCAGAAAATTGAGAATCGATCTACCTTAAGACCCAGCTATACCACTCTTGGGCATATACCCAAGGAATGCTTAATCATACCACAAAGATACATGTTCAACTATGTTCATAGCAGCATTATTCGTAATAACCAGAACCTGGAAACAACCTAGATGCCCGTCAACTGAAGAATGGATTAAGAAAATGTGGTACATATACACAATGGAGTACTACTCAGCAGAGAAAAACAATGACATCATGAAATTTGCAGGCAAATGGATAGAACTAGAAAATATCATCCTGAGTGAGGTAACCCAGACTCAGAAGGACAAACATGGTATGTACTCACTCATAAGTGGATACTAGATGTAAAGCAAAGGACAATCAGACACTAACCCACAGATCCAGGGAGGCTACCTAGCAGGGAGGACCCTAGGATGACTGTGGCTTATAATAAGTTTTGGTTTTGCCCAATCACTGGGCATGCTTTAGTGAAACATTTCACTATTAGGATAAGGATTTGTACTGTATCAAGCTGATGAAAGGATATGCTGGCTGTACTTTCAGGAGGGGAGGCTAAAATCTTTTTAGATTATGGATTAGTCTATAGAAAAATGTCTGCCGTAAATCAAACAGTGAGGGGGAAGATGAATAGGAATCTCACTTACACAACTTCAGTAAAACATAGCTCTCTGAACAGATGAAGATAGGTTTCTTCTGTATCCCAGAATCTAATCAATATTTATATGTATAATTCAGCTATTATTTGGCTTAAAAGGGCTTACTGGGAAATGTTATAATTTTTACTATTTTCTACAGAGAAAATATTTTCCAGTTTCAAATAACTCTGAACTTTTGAANTACAACCTGTTTTTATGTTCAAGCTATCTGTGTATTATTTCTGTTGTACATAAAATGTTTCTACATTCAAATGAGTTACTGTATAAAGTACTACATTATGCCATAATAAAGATATTAATGCAAAAAAGAAGAGTACACATTTCTCTTCCTGAGGACCTGAGTTCTCTTCCCAGCACCTACATCAGGTGGCTCACAACTGTCTGTAACCCCAGCTGGAGTGAGGGGGTTCTAACACCTCACACCTCTGTAGGCACTTGCATTTGTGGGCATACACACACATACATACACATAATTAAGATAATAAAAACATCTTTAAAGAGAGAGAGAGCATAGAAATGCCCATGCCATGTGTTTCTCAGATCCAGAGAATGCTGCTTGGGGCGACTTCTTCAGTTTTTACCCCAAGCAAGGTTGGTCTTTTCTTGGCAAACCATATATACTATTCCATTTCAATTAGGAACAAGATACGGAGTTCTACCCTTGGTGCCTGTGGCCATCATCAAGTAGTAAGTGGATCCTTGGCTGGAGAATGAAAGCAAAGAAACCAAACTAACTTGTAAGTGACAGTAGATTAAGAAGCAGCAGCTGTTGAGAAATACTCCAACATTCCTCTGTGAGACCCCAGATAGATGAGCCCTCAAAAAGATGTCAAGGCAACAGGATGGAGGCACAGCTCCACTCTGTCCCTACAGCAGCCTGGAGAGTGCCCTTTCCTTTAGGGACTTCTATTCTGGCAAAACCAGGATTTGTGGCTGTAATGCCCAAAGAGCTTTCAGGATGAGCTGGTTCAGAGAAGCAGAGATTTATTAAAAGAGATTATGATGCAGGTGCAACTTGAAGTGATTAAATCAATGCTATAAAGGATTTACTAATAAACTCGCTTAGGAAACAGGAAGTTACACAAAATAGAATGTAGCTAAAGGAGTTCTGCCTCCAATATGACTGGAAGGTAAGTATNCTGACCATGCTTGTTAGAAACTGTGGGAAGGAAAATTTTGTACCATAATTGAAGTTTAGGGTTGTTGAGAAAACATTTCTGCTAATGTTTGTTCGCCAAGATTGACCTCCAATTAGGCTCCACTCCCGAAACAAAAGGAGACAACAGCTATTAGGCTCATGCCATATGGAAGAACACGCCTCTAACAGGCAGCTGTAGAGGGCAGCACAGGGTCAGCAGTTAAAGTCCCCTGAGCTCTTATCAGGAAAAGCATAATCTCTCAGGTGGGAGATGGCCCAGGTGGGCAAGAGTAACAGCTATCCAAAAAGAACACACTGATGTACTCAAGAATTTCCAGGACCACCAGGGCTACAAAAAGAAAAACAACAAAACAAACAAACAAAAAATGCTGAACGTATTTCACTAACACAGACCTAAGTGATAAACAAGGTCCCTGATTCCTCTTTTGCTCCACGTGACAGAAGGGCATTTATTTTAAAGTTCATTTCCCTTTCTTTCTATAAGCTGGGTATAATAGTACATGCTTTTTTTGTTTTAAGATTATTTTTATTTTATGTGTATGAGTATTTTACCCATATGTATATCTGTGTACCAGGTGAGTGACTGGTGTCCTTGGAGGTTAAAAGAGGGTGTCACCTCCCCTAGAACTGTCATGTGGGTGCTGGGTATTGAACTCAGGTCCTCTGGAAGAGCAGCCAGTTCTCTTAACCTACTGAGTCATACAGCNCTTGCTCTTCCATCTCTCCACTCGTCCCTTATTTATTTAGTGTTGTGTGTGGTGTGGTGTTTTTGTGTACTTGCTGATGGGTATATGTATGTGTGCTTGCCGGTGCACATATACATGTACATGTGCTCATGTATGTAAAGGGCAGAGGTTGATGCTAGATGTCTTCCTCAATTGCTTTCTACTTTAGTTTTGAGACAGGGTCTCTCCCTGAATCCGAAGCTCATAGATTGGGCGAGATTGGCCAATGTGCTTCAGGGATTGGCCTGGCTCCTGTCTCCCTCCTGCAGTACTTGGATTATGGGCACAAACCACCACACCAAGCTTTTTAAAAAATATTTTTAATTGTGTGTTTGTNTCCGTGTGTGGGATGTACACATTAGTACAAGAGGCCAGGGCAGATGCCCCTGGAACTGGAGTTACAGGTGCTTGTGAGTCACCTGATGTGGACTCTGGGAACTGANTTTGGGTCCTCTGGAAGCAGAGCATGCGCTCTTAACGCTGAGCCACTGCAGTTTTTAAAAGGGTTCTGAGTGAAAGGTTTTTTGGTTTGAGATTCAAGGAGGACACTGGGATGGGCTGTCCATTTGGGTAAGAGGTTTACTGTTAGAATTATTAATACCATGGATAGATAGGCAGAANCATGGCAGGGACTCTGAGGCAAGTTCAAGCCCATGAGGCAGTGTGTGTGGGGGGGTCCCTTCTTATAGTCCCAGAGGAAGAGTGAGGAGGTTTCATACTATGTGGTTGATGAGTAGGCCACAACACAGGTCTGCAGTCAGACTGTGCCTGATTCTGGGGACAAGGGAAGGGGCAGGAATTTGAATTCTGGGGACTGTGCTCCGAGGATGGGGGAGGAGGTGTGTGGTCATTGGTGGACTGCTGATGTACTGGAGTCAGCAGCCTGANCCTGTAAACGTCCTTGAAGATGTGAGAATGGCACCTGCCATCCTCCTGGAACCTGGGCACTTGAAGAGTCTGTTCAAGGGTCATGGACAGACAGGCTTTTCATAGGGGTTTGATATTTCCTTCACAGTGACTCTGAAAGAGAAGTTGCTCCAGGTGGGCGCGGCTTAAGTAGCCCCTAGCTCCAAACCTAACACTGAGGATCTGAACACAGGTTCTGATGCTTAGGTAGCCTGCATCTTACCTACTGACCCATTCCCCCAGTCCCATAAAGAACTTTCTAAAACCTCAAGCAGATCATGCTTTCCCTGCTCAGAAATCTTTGGTGCACTCCTGCACCAGGGTTGAAATTCAAGGAAGTCAGTGCATGCCCTTGCTCACCCGTCTCTCCATGCACCAACTGTTCTGTTCTTTGAATCATGCCACTGTGCTCTGTTCTCAGGGTCTTTGCACTTCCTGTTCTACCTCTAGGCAATGTTCCTTTCCTAGATCATCTCAGTTTACTTTTCCTACATTGCATCCTGTGTTCTCCAGTAAAATCCAAGCTCTTTCCCTCAATCCAGATAAAGGATGGAGCATGGATGGAATGCTCCCCACTAAGTTCATATTAGGAGAGAGGACATGCAACAGCTGCGGCCTCAGCAGTGACACAATCCCAAGAGCATGCGTTTCCAAGGCCCCTTCCCTGCCCCTTCCTGATGGATCTGCCTTCCAGGAGGATACTCCCCCCGTTCAGTTTTCCTCAGGATCCAATCTGCTGTGAGAGCACAAGTTTTTGGAGTTCTTCTGCCCAAACAGGTTTGGGACTCGAGGCTTGCTTCGAAGCCATAGGCTCTCTGGAGTCCTTAGCAACAATGTCCCTCAGGAATTTGGGACATTTTCTTTCCAGTAAGTTCTGCTTGTGACCACACCTTTCCTAATATGGATTGTAACAGCTTCACTGCTTTACTTCCTGTCTCCCATATTTCTTTCTCAATGTCCTACACTGAGAGAGTGGCTGTGGAGTGTGTTTGATCCCTGCTGGGATGGGGGTGGGGTGGAGGCATCTGTCCACAGCACCTGGGAACTGTTCTGGGGACTTTGCAGCCAAATCCTGTACAATCTTATTGAATTTACAATCTTACTGAAGTTTGCTAAGGTTGGAATATGGAGTACCTCCCAAAGGCTCTGGTATTGAAGATATCCCCAGTCCATGATGCTCTTGTGAGGTGGTAGGACCTTTAAGTGATGGAGCCTAGTGGAAGTGAGGTCACTGATGCTGTGACACTGAGAGCGATATTGAGACCCCAACCCTTCCATGCTGTTATTTCCTGGCCATGAAGTAAGTGCTATGTTAACACGATCCCTGCCATTGCCATCCAGGAGCCCAGCAGAGGCCTAAAAGCAATGAGTCTATTACATCATGGTTTTGGTTTTCTAAAACCATGAGCTAAAATAAGCCATCACTTACAAGTTAATTATCTCCGTGGAAATGGAACACAGAGGCTGTTAGTAGTTCACTTTTCCAACACTGGTAGGCCAAACCCTCCCTACCCTCTTTCTTGTTTACACACTGTAACTTGCATGAGCCACACACCTGCTCACTCATCCATCTACTCATTTTCCCACCTGTCCATCTCTCCATCCTTTGTCCATTTATCTACCTGTCCAGTCCCTCATCCACCCATTTACCCTCCTGTTCATCCACCCAACTATCCCCCATCTGTCCATCTACCCACCTGTCCATGCATCCATTCACCCATCTGTCCAGCCATCTATCCANCATTCCATCCAACAGATAATTTGTGCATTATATATATGATGGGCACTGATCTAGATGCTGTGATGTCTCATTAAGAGAAAGAGAAGCCATCTGTGAGTTGTGTGGTGCTTGCCTGCAATCAAAGCACTTGGGAGGCTGAGGCAGGAGGCTCAGGAATTAAAAGGCCCCAACAACAAAGCAATTTTGAGCTCCCCCCCCAAATTATAAGACTCTGTCACAAAACAACATGAAACAAAACAAAAGGAAAACAAAGCGCAGAAGACAGACTACAGGCTCCCACTGCTGGGGGTGGGGATTGCATCCTAGCAGGAAGAGACAATGGATTGGATGACAAAGAAGACAAAAATGTATTGTATAAGAAGAAATCAAGGTTTGGGAAATGCAGACCAGGCTAAGGGAGTCAGGAGAGGAGGCTGTAGCAATTTAAATGCGGGTGGAAGGATGGAAAGAAAGTCTCATTGAGAAGGAAACAGCTGGGTACAGGCCTGAAGATGTGGAGAGAGCTATGACCATACATGGCTCTCTCTACACCATGAGCAGAGGAAACAACATGAACAAAGACCCCAAGGCAAAACAGGAGGTTTCTGGGAAACTGAGATGGAACAGTAATGGAAGAGAAGGTCAGAATCTGTGGAGGACCTCTAGGTTATAATTTAGGCATATTATGTATGTGCTGGGCACAAAGCATCCTTTAGGCTCCACCCCACCCCCCACCACCACTTTAAACAGGGTCTCATTATGGCTGTCATCAAACTCACAGAAATCCACCTGTCTCTGCCTCCTGGGTGCTGGGACTGAAGGTGTGTGCCACCACNGCAGGCTCACGTCCTTTAAGAAAACCATCTAGGTCCTCAGATAGGAGCTGTGCTCATGTGTAAACACGGGCAGTCTCTCTACAGTTTCAGTGTATGTACCTTATCAGGATTTTCCCCAGGCGCTAGCAGATCCCAGGAAGATGGAGTCTCATCTGCCTGGTGGACAACCCTGGACCTCAGAGGGACAGCAACCAGTAAGCAATGAAGGATCCCTTCAGCCTGCAGCAGGCTGATAGATGGTTATGGGTTGAATTTGAAATGTCTCTTTCAGGGTCCCGTTTTGAACCCTTGGAACCCTGCTGGGTAGCACCATTTTTGCAGACTGTGGGTTGACTTGGCTGGTGGAATAGGGCCCTGGAAGTGGGGACTCTAAAGGCCAAGGGAGCACATGCAGGGCAGTAAACTTGGAGTTGGTGGGGGATCGGGCTGGTGAGATTTGGTAAGTTCCTGAATTAGGGAGAAGGGCATGGGATCCCTGAGTGTTCAGTCCCTTACCGTGCAGGTGATGAGGGGCTCCCTGACATTTACACTATGAGCTGTCATGGCTTCCTCACCATGGTGGGCTGAACCCTATGAAACTGAGTCAAAAGAAGTTTTTCTTCTGTTGTTTCTGTAAGATAGTTCAAAAAAAGCTGATAAACATGTGATAGCCTGCTTTCCCAAGTTCATCATATTTTCCATAGTCAGCACATAAAACACCGAAACTCCGATTCTCAAAGAGGATCTCAAATTTGCAGCCAGTCTGGGCAACATGGTGCCATCCTGCTTCAAAAGACAGTGTTTGTGAGAGGCTCATTCCTACTCTCCTCAGTCCCACGCATGCCTGGTTGGGATTCCCTCGCCATGTTTCTCCCAAAGGAGGTTGACCTTTAGGAATAAACCTTCCAGGCTCTTGGTCAGGCCTTGTCGATCCCACTTCTTTAAACCATAAATTTACCAAATCTCACCAGTCAGGTTTCCGCCTAGCTCCATGCTTCCCGGCTCAAGTGTGTTCCCTGGACCCTTGAGATAAACTGCTCCACACAAGAAAGCNGTGATGTCAGTAGTGCCGGGGTCTGTGCCTGCCAGGTTTGCACTGACAGCGGGTGAGCTGATCCTTCTCTTGGGGACTGTCTTTGAGGTCCATTTTTCTCTAGTTTTCTGTTGAGGGAGGATGTTGGGGATGGAACCAAGAGCCTTATGAATACTGGGCAAATGCTCTACCCATTAGGCTTTGCCATATCAGCAGACTGGCATCACTGCCCATGTTGTGCCCCTGCTTCACCTGGCTCGGCTGCCAGCTCTCTTCTCTGCACATCAGAAGGGACTGCTGGCCCATAACCTACTCTTGCCAGAGCCTTAGCTGTTAAGTTCTCAGTTCCTGTTGGTGGGGCAGGGAGGCAAAAGGAGTCTCCTTGCTCTGAGGGAGTTTTCTGTGGGGACCAGAGTGGTACACTCCTGGAATTTGTTCAGCAGGGAGAACCCTTGGCAACTGTGTGATTATGGCATTGGAGGACTCTATCCCTCCAGCCTCAGCGTAACAACCTGAGTAGTTCTGAGATTTTTTTTTTTTTTTTTGAGACAGGGTTTTTCTTGTGTAGCCCTGGCTGTCCTGGAACTCGCTCTATAGACCAGGCTGGCCTCAAACTCAGAGATCTGCCTGCTTCTGCCTCCCGAGTACTGGGATTAAAGGCGTGCACCACCAGCTCAGAATTTTAAGGTTTTTATAAGTTCTCTGCCCTAAATCCTACACAGATTCATTCTCCTCGCTGGCTGATGTCATTGCTGGTAGCGGGACTGACTTCCTGGAAACAGTTGCCTAAAACTGTGAACAGGGATTGCTGATCCATCCCCACCAAGCTGGATCTCAGGAATGATCCCACTGCTGGGAAAATGGTCCCCTGAAAATGATCATGTGGTGTAACATGTACCAGAAAGACCGTGCACTGCTGTTCAAGCCCCAACAGTGGGGAGAGGTGGGAACTTTAAGAGGTTTCTAGATCACGAGGGCTCAGCCCTTAAGTGTGGGCTAATCATTACTGCATTATTACTGTAAAGGGTGTCTGGACATGCTCCCCTGCTCTTCTGCTGCCTGCCACAAACAGTGCAGCAAGAAGCCAGGTGTGACCCTTGACCTTAGACTCTCTAGCCTGGGGAATCCTAGAACCAAACCTCTGTTGTTTATACAATGTTCAATCCTGGTTCTGTTGTGACATCACACAGTAAACTAATACACAAATGCTGCAATGATCACCTGCTTTGAAAGCAAAGCCTGAAAGACCCAATGGCCACCACCTGCGGCCGTAGTCAGAGCCTCCCAGCTGGCTTGGGGTGCAGTGACTGAGGACAATAGTAAAGATGACAGAAAAACCACCATCAACTGTTCATCCCAAGGCACTGAAAGAGAACCAGAGAGCAACTCTGACAACCAGAAAAGCATCTTTAATATCTTGAAGCCATAGGACACAGCTGAAACCCCTCAATGTGACCCTGGAGGCTGCAGTTAAAAGCTCACCGACAACCTTGCAGGATCTTGTGTATGAAACATAGGGCATTGAGCTGGAAGTAGGACCCTGAGTAAAAGGACTTGTGGGAGGTCTCGAACCAGCCCAAGTCCTGATCTGAGGAACAATAGGTGAGTGGCCTAGTGCTCCAGGGGAGTGTTCCTGTTCTCAAGCCAGACTTCTGGATGTTGGCCATGTACTTATAATTCAAGACAGAGCCCTATCTCAGTCCTTCAAAGGAATAAGGGAATTGCTAAAACTTTATCTATGTATTACTGATGTCATTTGTCTCCCAAAGTAGACATCTGACCACAATACACGAGCTGGGAACCATCTAGAGGACAGGGACTAGTTTTGGATCCTGGGCTGTCTAGCTGTGTGGGTTGCAGGCTGGTGACTCCTTCAATTTGACACTGTCCCTTCATCTGCAGGACAGGCCCAATAACTGGTGTCTCTTGGGATTTCCATGAGAATTAAAGTGGGGTAAAACCACAAGGGGCTGCAACTGCTGTGCCTCTTACTCAGTACACTAGCTACCTAAGTCCCATTAAGGAGGAGTTGGCATGAACAGATTCCCTGTGTTCTTGTTTTGGAACTTGCACTGCTTCCNTGTTTACCAATGTTGGGCCAGGAATCCCCAAATGACCAACTTCAGGGCAAAGAGCAGCTCATGTATCAGAGGCTAGTGTGGTACCATGACCTCTCCTAGGAATCCCTGTAAAGCTGTTGCCCAGGCAAAGAGGAGTAGGGACGAAGATGGCAAAGTTATCCAGACCTGGGCTGGGATCCTGATGCTAATTACCACTATTGTGCTGGGAGACCTCAGTCAGGCCACGGCAGCCTTCAGAGCTTAGACTCCCCTCAAGCAGGGCTGTCCCACTATGTAGGTAGCACTGAGGACCAAGAAATAGGCTGGGCACCAGGGAGGACCGCCTCCTACACATCTATCTCCCCTTATTCCTTCATTCTGGGGCTCCCTGACCTCGCTGTGCCTTAGTCTTTTATCAGTTACCAACAGGATCATGCAACGTGTTCAAAAGTCAGAAAACTGAGGGGGATGTAGGTCCCAAGACCAGCCTTGGCCCAGATACTACTGGTGGCAGGTTCAGAGTAGGAAAGGCACATGAGTTACTGCCTGTGTAGACTGGGCAAGGAAGAGAAACCCCAGGGTAAGATCTGACCACAGCACAGATCTACTGAAGGAACATGAAACCTAGAGTGACCAGTGCCTAACCATAGGCTCCTGGAGTGAGCTGGGACATGGAACAGGTGTTGGGGGTGGGGTGGGAAGGCCGATGGGGTAGCACCAGAGTGGCCCAGTTGGGCAGTATTGGCCAAGAGGAAGAGGCAGAGATATGGTTATTGCTACACTGCAAGGCTGGAAGCCTCCAGGCCACGGGCAGTGGAACTTTAAGGCTGCCAAGGCAGTGAGGATNCTAAGGCCACCCTGCAGGGACTTGAAACAAGCCCANTGAGGAAGCCCAGCCACTCTTCTTGGGTCCACATGACTCAGGACCCTCATTCAAGTACTGTGCTGTAGACACACCACCACCACAGCTGGCAGAATACTGTCAGCAATGTCTTCTTAGAGGCCCAGGGTTTGTCTGGACCCTGAAAAGAGTCCTTGGCAGACAAAGAAGGGCAGGGGAGGTATGCTGGGTTATCCTGGAATTATAGGAGGCTGGAAAAGGAGCATCAAGGACAGGGTAAGAGCCAGGGGTGCAGGAGGTAAGGTAGGAAGATGCTGAGGGTGGAGACCAAAAGGACCCATGCCCATGACTGCAGTGGTGAGTGAGGCTCAAGGGTTCTGAGCTTAAGGATTCCCAGCCAGGATATATGTCCTCCTGGTAGATTTCAGTACTCCTGCAGAGTGGGCAGGTGTCTGTGCACAGATGTATGGAGTGGCCTAGGCAGCAATGGGGAGATAACCAGAAGCCAGGAGCACATGAGAAGATATAAAATGGATTTTGTGTGCCACCTTCCCACCCATCTCCAAGGTGACCCACAAGAAAGGCCTGGCAGTGCAGCAGGAAGGCCAGAGAGGGCCAAGGTACTGCACTGCTCAGTAGACCAACACTATCCTCTGAGCTGACTCCAGCAGATGAATCCATGGGAAGGCAGACCCTCAGACAGGGCCCTTGTTTCCTTGCAGAACCCACATGAGAAGCCAAACAGTGTGGGAACCAAAGAGAGGAAGGCATTCACTGTCACCTGCCCTGTCTCTGTGCTCNTGTGTTGGTGTGCATGCCCATGGATGGGCCTGGGCCAGAGCTCTCTCACACACCAGGAACGGCTGCCCTCTGCTGCCATTCCACTGCCTGTGCCAGGGCACAGAAGTCTAAGAAAGAGAAAGGGTTAGCACTGGCAGTGGCTAAGGCTTGGCACCCCCACCTTGGGAAGCTGGCACATAGGGTTCCTGTTGTTCTTCTTGGCTCCAGGAACACCCTCCTCATTTGCAGGAAGGACACAGCTCCTGGAGGTGGTGGCAGGGACTCTACCTCACCCTCTTGCTGATCCGAGCAAGGACCCAGTAGCCAGGCTAGATGGGATGTGCAGCTGGTGGAAGGAGGGCCTCGGCCACTTGGCCTGCCCTTCATCCCACTCTGGATATCCACACATCCTCAGCCAGCAGCTGGTCCCCAGAATCCTGGACGAGGACTGCAGATGAGTGTCCTTGCAAAAATAACTCTGAGCCTGAACCCGTGGGAACAGGTTCCTGAGAGCACATGAGCTGGCTGAGGCCCACGTGGAAGGCCCACAGGGTGCACTCCTGCACACAGTGGCCAGGGTCATGGCTGTAGGCGCTCCAGGTACTGTGGCAGGGGGTTTTCCTTGACGTACTTCTGGATGTACCAGCAGGTGAGGTGGGCCTTCAGGTCTTCCTCCACCACGAAGTCTAGGGCAGCCTGGGTTAGCAGAGAGAGAACAGTTGTTAGAGTTGCAGCTTACCTGGGGACTGTGGCCCACCATGGTCCAAGACTGGTAGCCATCAGCTCTCTGTTATTTCTTCAGGTTCCCCAAGTGGCTATCCTCCCATTTTGCTTAGGTCAGCGTCTCAAGTTCCCTCCCTGGTAACTGGGTTAATTCACAGACCAGCTTGTATCCAAGTCCTGTGTGTAAGGGCACGAGGCCCAGGAAGCCCCACAGGGAGGGGAAAGAGGCCTCCAATCCAGGAGGGCCAGGAGCAGGGAGTAAGGGAGGGACACAAGATTGGAAACTCAGCAGAGGGCTCCACTAGAGGCACAGGGGTGGGGGCTGCACCCAAAAGTCATTCTTTGTTTCACCTGGACTTTGTCCTCAGGCAGCCTGGGATTTTCAAGTACTTGGGAGAGGCAGGTGAAGGTGGAGGACCTGGGCATGAGCCCACTGACTTGTACACTCATTCACTTTGCATCATCAGGGCTTACTAAACAAGTACTGCATGCCAAGTGCTGGTCCCAAGATGGAGCCAGGCTGTGGGGACACTATGCTCAGAATAGTGGCCACCTGCCACAGAAGGCCTAGGAGCATGATCAGCAGTGTCCAAAGCTCTCTCATGGCCAACTGCAAACTCTTGGTCAGATGGGCCTGTGAAGCTGTGGTCTAGACACAAACTAGAGTTAGCCACCAGTCAATCTTCCCTGACAGCTGTATCCTGGTCTGCTATCCATCCTACCTTGGCCAGGTGCTTGGCAATGCCACGCCCACGGTAAGCATCTGGGACCTCTGTGTGCTGCAGGTCTACAATCCGCTTGCCCACATACTCATAGAGCAGGACAGCCCGGTCATGACATCCTGGAGCAGGGGATACAAACAGTTGAGATGTGGACTCCAGGGGTCCTCAGAGCTTGGTTATCCCTGGCAATACTAGGTGTGGAGGATAGGGTAAAGGGACAGTATCTGGAGCCAGACTACCAGTGTGCTACAGGAGCTGAATTGTGAATAACCCCTGTACCTCAGTTTCTAGATCTCCAGAGTAAGGGCATGATGGCATTCCTTAGAGGGCTGTGTGTAGTGTTCAATGGGGCATTCTCTGCAACAGGCTCAACGTGATGCCAACAACACACAAACACCCACAAGCCCTTGCTACTGTCACTCCAGAGACCCCAACCCTGGGTTCTCAGCTAACCCCCCCCCCAAGGTCCAGCACGGGACACAACAGAGCCCAACAAACCCACGACTTCAGTGGAGGAGGAAAAAGGAGGCACTATCAGTCAGAGCACAAGTCCTGCCCAACTCCAACTCAAGCTGAATCAGAGCCCACAAGCACCAACATTAGGCACAGGAAGCAGGAACAAACGGTTATCCACCTTCCCAGCCCTGCCACAAGAGTTCACCAGTTCTANCAAAAATCCTGCTGGCAAATGTTCCCAGGGAAGTTGCCCCAGTCACAATTNGTAGTTTTCTGTCTGCCTATCCACTCATCCAGCCAATGTTTATTGAGTCGCAAACACTTGTCAGGTGCTGGGTATACAGACAGGAACAAGATCTGCCCTCATGACTAAGGGGAAGAAAGATAAACAAGAAAAGCAAGTAGTGTATAACATAGCAGGAGATGGGGAATGGNTGTGAGAAATGCTGGCTCACGGAGACACTCCAGCGGGAACAGCTGTGCAAAGGCTCGGAGGCAGGAGAACACCGTCATGAGGGACAGTGAGGATGCTGGTGTGGCTGTGGCTAGCTAGAGTGGACCAAGGGAGAGAGAGGTGACAGGGGCAGGTACTCCAGTGCCTTCTTGGCCATCATGAACTAGGTCCTCAGCAGAGGGATGGAAGGTAACTTGTGGTTTCACAGAACCCTCTGGCTGCTGTGACAATAATGTAGGTCAAAAGAGTCCACTGCAGCAGCTGCCTTAGTCCTGGTGGGAAGAGAAGGCCAGACTGTTCCAAAGGTGTTGGCTTTGGAGGACTTGCTAGCAGCTGGGGTGTGCTCAATGAGAAAAGAAGCCAAAGCAAACCCAACATTTTTCATTTAAAGGGACTGTCTGTGTATGAAAGAAATGCTCAAGCTGGCACCGGGGAGAGGTAGAGCCATTACAGCAGAGGTTGCCAGAGGGCTCTCAGGACAAAGCCTGTCAACTAGGAAGGGACTGTTCAGGGACAAGCAAAGGAAGAACAAGTAGAGGTATGGGCTGAGGCTGGAGCATAGGGTTCCCTAGCATTAAAATAAAACACGTTATCATT
>LZPO01055131.1:76158-92525 GCA_001675575.1 Neotoma lepida
TTCCACCAGGAAAGGTGCCCACCAGAGTTTAGTACCCAGGATTCCTGGGTCTGTTTGTCTCTAGTGTCTCCAGTTCTGTAATCCCAGGGCTTCAGTTTTCCCTCATTGTGATGGAGCTAAGGAACATAAGCTTGTCTGGTGTCCAGGCATCCTGGTGTTGGAGGCCAAGGCCTGACCAAGCCTGGCTCATCTGTCCCTGGCCTGCTGTGTGGACTCAGGCCAGTCACAGGCTATCTTTGGGTCTCCTGCAGACCTGGCTCTCTGTGTTCTCCAGCTCTTGCCCTGGAGCTCCCACTCCATCTCTCCTCCTAGGGCACACACCTTTGCTGGGCCTGAGTGACCTGGGCATGGGTGGGATGGCAGAGGCCTGTCTGTTCAGCAGCTCAACTGTTTCCAGTGAGCCCTTCCCCCNCAACACCACTCAATTCTATAACTATTTTCATTTTCCAGTTAGAAGCACGGGGGATGCTCATTTTAAAAGCTCAGAAGAAAAATAGAGAAATATTAAGAAGATAAAAGTTCCTCTTAAATCTACTAGCTAGCCGGATGTGGTCACATGTCTACTTAGAAAGCAGCCTAACCTTGTCACCCATTNTTTCACTCAACCACCTACCCACTTTCTGAGCTGCAGCTGTGTATTCTGGACTAGGGATTCAGTCATCTGAGCTGCAACTGTGTGTTCTGGACTAGGGATTCAGTCATCTGAGCTGAAACTGTGTATTTTGAACTAGGGATTTGGTCATCTGAGCTGTAACTGTGTGTTCTTGACTAGGGATGCAGTCAAAAATGAGGCAAAGTGCCTGCTCACACAGAGACTTTGTCACAAACATATTTTTTCCAAAAATGAAATCAGGNTGTATTTGCTGAGTTTTCTGTTTTTGTCATTTTGGCTTGGTTTTTGAGACAGGGTCTCTATAAAACCCAGGCTGGCCTTAAACTTGCAACCCTGCTTCAGCCCTTGAGTGCTCNTATCATAGGCATGAGCTACCATGCCTGGCTCATATTTGCTGTTTTACATCCTGCTTTTTTTTCCATTTAACAATATACTGTGAACATTAAACTTTTTATTTTATTTATTTATTGGTTCTATCCATCTATCTATCTATCTATCTATCTATCTATCTATCTATCTATCTATCTATCTATCTATCTATCGAGTTTCTGTGTGTAGCCCTGGCTGTTCTGGAACTTGTTTTGTAAACCAGGCTAGCCTTGAACTCAAAGAGATCTATTGTAGAATATTATTTTAAGGTGTGTTACTTTTGTTTATGTTGCATTTGTTTAACTCTGTGAAGCTATCTAAAACACCTAATGGTTTAATAAATAACTGAATGGCCAATAGCAAGGCAGGAGATAGGGTAGGCGGGGCTGGCAAGCAGAGAGACTATATAGAAGGAGAAATCTGGGAGCGAAAAGGAGCCAGAGAAGGAGGAAGTCTCCAAGGGCCAGCTACCCAGTTACACAGCAAGCCATGGAGTAAGAGTAAGATTTACAGAAGTAAGAGAACAGGAGGGGCTGGAGAGATGGCTCAGAGGTTAAGAGCACTGACTGTTCTTCCAGAGGTCCTGAGTTCAATTCCCAGCAACCACATGGTGGCTCACAACCATCTGTAATGAGATCTGGCGCCCTCTTCTGTATACATAATAAATAAATCTTAAAAAAAAAAAGTAGACAGACTAAGTTAAGTTAAGGAAAGCTGGCAAGCAACAAGCCAAGATAAGGCCAGGCATTCATAATTAAGAATAAGCCTCTGTGTGTGATTTATTTGGGAGCTGGGTCCAAAAGAATAAACAACAACAGAGATGTACCTGCCTCTGTCTCCCGGGTGCTGAGATCAAAGGTGTGTGCTTGCCACCACACCCAGCTATCAATACCATTTTAATGAGGTCATTGATATAGTTTAGATCTGAAGTGTCCTCTCCAAGGCCCACAGGGACACTTCAAATCAGTCATCAGCTTGACACCATGGTGTTGGTGGACCTTTAAGGAAATAGGGCCTATTAAAAGAAGGTGAAGTCACTGGGGTGTGCCCTTGAAGAGGGATGTGAAACCCCGGATCTTTCTTATCTATTACTTTTTGGTCATGAGATGAGTGACATATTGCTACAATATACTGCCACAGGCTCCAAATGAGCGGCCTCCAAAGCTGTGGCCCAAACCCAACCTCTTTTATTCATATTATCCTGGGCATTCTGTTATAGCAGCAGAAAGCTGGTTAGCAGACTAACAAAGTCATATTTCTTTTTTTTCTTAAGATTTATTGTTTTTATTTTATGTGTATGAGTGTTTTATCTGCACATATGTCTGTGCACCATGTTTGTGCCTGATGTTTGTGGGAGGCAGAAGGGCGCTTTAGNTCCCTGCTGGAACATGGTCCAAGAATGGAGTCATAGGAGGAGATTTCTGAATGCTTGTGAGAAATCTCCAAGAAACCAAGGCAAGACTCTTGTGACTTCAGTTTCTTCAAAAACTGTTATAATCAGAATTGTTATTGGATTATGTTTTCACGTCTGCCACGTGCAGCTTGCTCTTGTNATTGGACACTTTACTCATGTGACTCCTCTTAAGCCTCAGAGTATAAACTGTCTAATGCTCTGAATAAAGTTGGCTATTGTCTGAGACTTTAGTCTGCCTCACTTACTGACNCCATTCTCCTTGACCCCAGAGCCTCTANAGCAGTAAACAGATCCCCTGGTACTGGAGTTAGAATGGGTGTGCACCACCACGTGGTGCTGGGAATCAAACCCAAGTCCTCTGCAAGAACACCAAGTGCTCTTAACCGCTGAGCCATCTCTCCATCACCCACAAAGTCATACTTCAAAAAATGAAACATTGCCATTTCTTATCTGTGANGCATCAGCACAAATACTTCCTTGCAGACACCATGCCCACAAAACTAATCTGACTGAGGCAGTACCTCTCAGATGACTTTAGCCTTTGTCAAACTGACAGTCAAAGCTAACTATAATAAACCTTTGCATAAAAATCTGCCTTATAATAGAGATGACTTATAATACCTGGCATTGTGTAAATGCTACAGAAAGAGCTGCTATATTGTCCTTTTATATATAATATCAAGGAAAAAACTTTGCACATGCTCAGCACAGATGTGATATCTTTGTGATGTGATGTGTGTGTGTGTGTGTGTGTGTGTGTATGTGTTGAGGTTGGAACCTAGGGTTGTATGGGCACTAACTTGGGCTCTACTACTAAACTATAGCCAGTCCCTGAATGTCTCTGGCCCATGCTTGGCTGGAAACACAGATCTGGAATTTGTGTGCATAAAGGCTCAGGTGTGCAGGTTCAGAACTGATGAAAACCTGCCTCCNGTTTTGTCTGTCATCTGCTTAGCGCTCCCTAGTCACATGCAATGGAATTTTTTTTAACCTGTCCCTTATGTATTCTTCCAGAATTTTACACCCATAAATTCAAGTTAGTACAAATCTATATTTGTTCCTAATTTTTTCAAGTTAACATTTAGCATATAATCCTAAAGTGAAACCCATCACTTAGCAGTCTTTCCTGGAGACCTGCCTGAAGNGGCACTACCTTCATGTCCCCATTGCTGTGAAGTGCTCCACGATGGCAGAACTTGGTCATCAGAAGCTGGCAAGGCTCCAATGGATAGCAGCTTGGGTCATGTCTAAATACAGCATCTTGCTGGGCCTGGTGGGGCAGGCCTGTCATCCCAGCTGCTTGGGAGGCTGAGGTAGGAGAATTACAAGTTCAAGACTGACTCCAAATTAAAGAAATTAAAGAGGACTGGAGATGTAGTTCAGTTATAGAGCACTCGCATGGCACATATGAAGCCCTGGATTCAAATCTCCAGTATTACAAGGATACTTACATAAATAAATACATAAAAAATTATAAATAGAACATCTNTGTCTCAGCTGTGGATCCTAGGTCACCTCCAAATTCTCACATCCCTGAGTGACTATGTTGCTATATTTTTTTTCCCTCTCTTCCCCAAGAATCCTCTCTTGAGAAGGTAGNAGAAAGAGCATTGAGTCACACTTTTCAGGCTTAGCTTTCTATGTGTTACCTGATCAGCTCTGTTCACCTCAAGAGTCTGGNGCCATGAGATGACNGTCATGGCCTGAAAGCAACTGAAGACTTTCCACAAGCCTCTTGGTGGCAGTTGGGACATGACCCCAGGGAGACTGAGTCCAGAATCTGACACCTTGAACTGTGGACAAGCATCGACATCAAGCAGTTGGCCTGTNGCACACATTCCTTGGCAAGANCAGCATCAAAAGAATATAGAAGAACCTGGGCCCTCAGGGTGTGGCAAAGGTGAGATGTTGCTCAAAGGGAGACATTTGGGGGTCCAACAAGAAGAGCCAATGTGGTCCCGTGGGGCTGCCAGCCTTGCCTGGGATCTGGTCACTGCAGCTGACCATCCCATGGTAGACTGCCCCAGTTCTTCACTGTCAACAGGAACTGGAAAGCAAGCTTTGGTATGGGCTTTTTGTTTTGTTTTGTTTTTGGAGACAGGGTTTCTCTGTGTAATAGCCCTCACTGTCCTGGAACTCACTTTGTAGACCAGGCTGGCCTCAAACTCACNGAGATCCGCCTGCCTCTGCCTCCTGAGTACTGGGATCAAAGNTGTGCGCCANCACTGCACGGCTGGTATGGGCTTTCTGTGCTTACATAGTGGCAGTAACAGCACAGCATGGTCCACACTGTGGTAGCTGAAGGAGGGACAATGTCTGCTGATACCTCAAGCAACAATGAGGCTGTTCACATGCCACCCACACACATCTTCTTTGGGGATGAATCTGTTCAAATCCTTCACACATTCTCATTGGCTGGATGCGTTCTCACTCTCCAGGAGTAGGAGATTTTTCATATTTTTTTTAATAATTTTTATTTTATGTGCATTGGTGTTTTGCTTGCTTGTATTCCAGATCTTGGAGTTACAGACAGTTGTGAGTTGTCATGTGGGTGCTGAGAATTGAACCCAAGTCCTTGGGAAGAGCAGTCAGTGCTCTTAACCACTGAGTCCTCTCTCCAGCTCCAGTTTTTCACATAGTCTAATACAAGTTCTGCATCTGAAATGTTTTGTGAAGATTTTTTTTTTCTTAGCTTGCTTTGAACATTAAACAAGGTCATTAGCACTTAGTAAGTGGGTGCTATCATCACTGTCAATATTGCCACAATTAGTTCATTGCTCCATTATGACACCGCGGCTGGGGCCATGAACCCTCAGCTCAGAACTGCCAATGGCATCTGCCCACCAATTCTTCTTGGTACCCCCAAACTTGCCACTCAGGTCCCTCCAGCTAGACCTTCTTGAGGAAGCCAACAGCCTCCAGTGGAGCCTAAGGCCATGGTTGTTTATGATATTCCTTTATCAAAACCTGTCAGCAGGCTCAGGCTGATTGCTGGAGCTGTTCATGGGAGGGAAGGGAGGTCCCGGAATATTGCCCTCACCCTCCCTGCCCTGCCTGAGACACACGGCCACAGTCTTCCCCAACTTTTAGCCCATATCCACAGCCTGCCTTTGCTGGGTACCTACAGATAGCTCTCCTCATCAGAGCCCTGTCATGTCTCATTTCCGATTCCTCTTTGCCACAAGAGACCACTGAGGCTCAAAGATGTGGCTATACAAATTCCTACAGCCCAGAGGTACAAGACCAAGATCTTCTCCNGGCACTTGCACCGCTGGCATCATTCTCATTACCCCCAACTCCAGCCTAGCCATATGAAGACTCGCTGTGAGTGAACACAACTGCTGAACACCTAGCAGGCACCACACAGCGGACTCTTCCAGAACGGTCACATATGAGGGAAGAGCATGCCCTGGTGTGATTCTTCTATTTGACAAACTAAAAGTTGGAAGATTAGAGACCCAGAGTCTGATTACTGGTTCAGATGGGGCCTTTCAGGTACAACCCACAGACTCAGAGGCTCCAGGCATGGTGTGGGCATGTCTTCNNTAGCCGTTACAACAGTCCCCAGAGTTCTACTTTACCCAAGTCCCCTTTCCTTCCCTCTTCTGGTTCATTCCGGGCCTCCATTTCTGCTCTCATCATCAGGGATGTATGCTGTTCTCCCCTCCCAAAGCTGGCATCACTGTTATCTACCCAAATCTCCTGGGAGAAACAGGATGGGCGCTTGTGTGGAGGGCAGTTTGNCCTGATCTGTCTCTGTTCCGATGCAGAGGAGCTTTGCCCTAACCAGCCCCTTTCCAGGGCTGTCTTCCTCAGATGCACATGTGTGAGGAGGGAATCTCTGCNTAAGGACAGTCACTGTCACTGCAAATTGCTGGAGCCACCCCGATGCTGGCACNNCAGAGAGCCATCCATGACAGTACTAATGGTGGGGCCCCTGGGATTCTTGCCTAGTTTGCTGGACACTCAGGTGATGGGGCCTATGGGTAAATCCCAGTGGGACTTTGGACCTTGGGGGANGGAGTAGACTCACCCTATTATACTAGCTGTTTTTGTTTTCTTTGAGACAGGGTCTCCCTGTGTAGATCAGGCTGGCCTCAAACTCAAAGTGGTCTGCCTGCCTCTGTCTCCTGCATGCTGGCGTTTAAAGTGTGCACAACCATGCCTGGCTTCTACTAGCTGTTTTATGTAGGCTGTTTTGTACCAGGAGAGAGCATAAGTTTGGCAGTGACTTGAGAAATTCTCCCTTCTCATTATTATTCCTTAACTAACAGCCAGACGCCTGCTGTGACCTGCCAGAGATTGAAGCTGTTGAGGCAGCACTGGTTTAGAAACTGGTTTGGGTCAAGCCCTAGCCTACAGATCACCCTGCACAATAAAATAAGGGCAACACTAAAATCAGGAACCATTTGCTTTGATCCCATCTTCTTCCTCCATACCCAGTAGATACCATCTGAGTCTGGGGTTTTGAGTCACTAGAAGGTGTTGAGTCCCTTTTGGGTCCAACCTGCCATTGAAGATCTTGGGTTGGTGATCCAGGAAGGCTACATGGAAGGGATAGAATTTGAGCTGTACAGAACAGGCAGGCAGACTTAAAGAATCCGTATTTCATCTATTTATGTTAAAANACTATTAACATTAATTATATTGATCAGTTTTGTTGATATTTAAATCCTAAACACTTAAAATATCCTGAAAATATTACATTTTTACATGTTTCTTGCAGAAACATTTGATGGATAAAGCTTAAAGAGAAATCACCAGGATGGGGCTTAGGGCTGGTCGGTGCTACACAGCGAAACCTTGTCTTTAAATAAAAGGGGGAAAGAAGGTAGAGAACTATTAAGGAAGATGCCCATTGCTGACCTCTGGCTTCCAGATGTGTGTGCACNTGCATGCATGCACACGTGTACACACATATACACAACTGTCACGGCTGAGCTGCAGATTTTTCCTGTTTCTACCAAGCAGCCTCACCTGCCACAGCCTGGGGCAAACTCTCCTCTGGCTTTAGTGGAGAAGAGACGAGTTGGTGAAAGGGAGCGTCTGATCATCCACCAAAGAACTCCTGGCCAGTTGGTAAGGTGGCACACGCCTTTAATCCCAGCACTTGGGAGACAGAGTTCAAGGCCAGTCAGGTCTACATAGTGAGTTCCAGGACAGCTAGGGCTCTGTAGAGAAACGCTCCCCAAAAAAGGACTTCATGGCTATAGCTTTTGTCAGCTATCAACCCTACAGCCTCTATAGGACCCCTCCCTGCCTCCCTGTTATCACAGTGGCCCTTCTGCTTTTCTGGTACCAGCCCCTCCCCTGAGGTGTGGCTCTACCCTGAGGGGTAGGGACAGCATTTATTCCTAAAACCTGTTAGTTCTCAGACTCATGTCAGTCTTCAGTACAACAAATTGACAGGCTCAGGGCGTGTCAATTAGGAGGGCAAGGTGGGCCTGCTCTCAGGATACTGATGTTCTCTTGGCTACTCAGCTGACAAATGTCTCCACCCATCTGAGCTCTGGGCCCCAAGAGTGGAAATTCATTTCCACAGGGACTCCCACCAGCCCCCAATCCAGAGGAGTTCTTCTCTCAGAGCCATATGCATCCAAAGGCCAAATATGTGAACATGCTTCCTTCCTGACACAAGAAGACCAACTCCACACAGTAAATATGAAGTGGGTGTACAGGGTGTGGCCTGAGACCTGGATCCCAGGCAAGAGGAAGGCTCAGGGCTGGTGTACTGGGCAAACAGATGGAGGTTTCAAGGTCTCCTCTCTGCACAGGCAGTGGAAGATGCTTAGAGAAACCCTACGACTCCATTTCACTTCTTTAGTGTTTGCCTGGGCCATGCGGTACTCACTCCCAAGACAGATCTGTGACTTGACCTGGGGNTGTGACTAGTTAGCTCTCTGGCCTGATAGCCCTGTGAGAACCCCCTATAATTCAGGTCCAAGGCCATGCTTCCAGTTAACGTTGAGGGGTGTAACTGGGAACCCTTTGGGCAGCTCCTTCTGCCTGCCTGGCCCAGATTCCTCTTAGAGGGATGCTCCCCTGGGGAATCTGGGTACCAGGGATGTAGTGTTTTCTAGCCTACATTGGTACTTGGATGCAGCCAATGATATGCTTGGGATGGCCACCTGGCTGGAAGTGTAACCAGGTAGTTACAGCTGGTCATTGTGGCTCAGGTGCAGAGGCCAAAACCGTGATGGCATCTTCACCCACATGGCTCTGCTGAGAAGCTTGTGGTTCTTTTGTGAACATGCAGTTCATAGGTGGGGTTCCAGAAGGGCCCTAAATACTCTACAAGTTTTGTTTTCCCACCATCTACTCCCTGGCCTCCTTCCCTCCCACTCCTCTTTCTCCACATATGTCCTGTGCCTTATGGATGACAGCCCTTTCATTCTCCCTTGAAGTATGTTTCTGTTTTCTTTTTACTAAAGCATCATAGGCACATGGTGTTCAATGTCAAGTAGNANTGCAACAACACCACAATAACCAGCAGCCGCTGGCTCCTCAGCCTGCTCCTCATCGATCACTGCCAGGCTTCCTACCTGGGAGATGAAGCAGGGAGCCAAAGTGAACAAGTTCCTAGCCTCGAACTCTTCGAACTCCTCCTTCCCTCCCTACCACACATGCACACNGCTTTTGTTTTCCTTCCATTCTTTTCCATCTTAGACAGCACCCAATGGCNGCCTCCCGTGGAAGGGAAGGACTAGTTCTCTTACAAAGGGATCTGCAGGTTTGACTTCCTGTAAGTTAGACAGACCAGTGGACCCCTTGACCTCCTGAGCACCAAGCTGTTAAGCTGTTCTGTTAATGACTCGTAAGACATTCCATTAAAGTTACTTCTCAGNGTTAATACACCCAAGGCTGTATTTGTGCCAGCTAGTTTTTACATTCACCTAACACAAGCTGGAGTCATTTGAGAGAGAACCTTAGTTGAGAAAATGCCCCCATAAGATCAGGCTATAGGCAGTTAAGTCTGTAGGGCATTTTTAAAATTAGATGGGGGACAGCCCAGCCCACTGTGGGTGGGACCATCCCTGGGCTGGTAGTCCTGGATTCTATATGAAAGCAGGCTGAGCAGGCCGTAAGCAGCACTCCTCCACGGCCTCTGCATTAGCTCCTGCCTCCAGTTTCCTGACCTGACTTTCGTCAGTGATGAACANTGATGTGGAAGTGTAAGCCAAATAAACCCTTTCCTTCCTAACTTGGCTTTGGTCATAGTGTTTCATCACAGCAACAGTAACCTTAACTAAGACAATATTGTAAGCATTTTTTCCAATGTTCATTTTTTTTTTTTNTGGTTTATGTAGTCAGGGTCTTTCTGTGTAACCCTGGCTGTCCTGGAACTCACTATGTAGACCAGGCTGGCCTCTCAAGTGCTGGGATTAAGGGCGTGTACCACCACTGCCTGGCCCAATGTTCATTTTTGTAAATGAACAAAAAACCTGGGGTGGGCAATGAAGCTCCTTAAGTAGCAACAGCTGAACTTTCCCTTGATGCCCTGAGCAAAGGGACTGCTAGTCTGACAGCCAACGGAACTACCCTATGCCAGCACCAGCCATCTTGCATGCTTCACAGACACCCAGAGGAAACTATATAGAGAGCATGGGTGACGGCCTTGGCTCCTGAAGGTGCAGCCTCACTCAAGGATATTTGGAACAGTTTGTATCAGTTAATTAATTATACAATAAGGGGAGGTTTGATACAAACTGTTCCAAACATCCCTGATAGTAATTAAAATATTAATTAATATTTTATATGCATTGGTGTTTTTGCCTTCATATATATCGATGTGAGGGTGCCAGATCCCCTGGAACTGGAGTCACAGACAGTTGTGAGCTGCCATGTGAGTCCNTGGAATCGAATCCTGAGCCATCTCTCCAGCCCCGTTTTTCGAGACAGGGTCTCTAGCTCAGGATGGCCTCAAACTGCCTACACAGCAGAAGATGACCTTGAATTTCTGATCTTCCTTGCTTCCACCTCCCAAGCACTGGGATAACAGGCATATGCCACTACCTTGTGCTGGGGACTGAACCTAGGGCTTCCTACATGACAGGCAAGCATTCTACCGAACTACAACTTGAACCATTGTACCAGTCTCTGGGGGCCTTAGTGTTGCCGAGCGCTCTATGACTCTGCAACTATTTTCACTCTGGCCAGAAGGGGCGCAATTCCCCCGGTATTCTCCTGAGGGACTGCTGAGGCCGGTGCTAAGAGGAAAGGCTATGATTGGTCCAAACAAACGGCCCTGATTGGCTCAACTACCGGCAATTTGCTCAGGCTCTCCAGACAGTCTCCTGTGCTACCATCCCCGGTGCTAAAATATGGTCCAAGAAAAGGTTTCTTTCAGGTGATCTTCCTGCCCTTGCTTTCAGTAGTGTGGGCTGAACTAATAACACCCAAAGAAACAAGAAGCGGAGGCNGTAGCAAGTGGCGATTACACACCAGAAGACAGCNGAAGAAGAGAGGCAACAAGAGGCAGCAGAACAGCAGCGGCAGTGACAGCTGAGCAGGTGGCAAGCTAAGCTGTGAAAGCAACAAGGCAGCTGACTATCACCGCAAAAACAGTGATAGTCTTGATGATGGTCCCNGTGGAGGTGGCAGTGGCCCTATGAGAAGGCCTGGTAGGTGTTCTGGCCTCCCCCTTGCCAGCCGCCACAACTTCCTAGTAGCGGTTAAGTTGTGGAAGGAGTCAGGCAACTTGGGGGTGGCTGAGAGGGGGCAGAAGCGATGATGCCTGTGGATGGGAAAGAAAGCCCCATCCAAGCACTAGGGAGGCTAAAGCACGAGGATCAAGAATTCAAGGCTAGCCTGGCCTACATCTTGAGATGCTATCTCCCAAGACAAAGACAGACAGACAGACAGACAGACAGACAGACAGACACAGACAGACACATACAGACACATGCAAAGCACATGTGCACATGGGGGCAGAGACAAATGATTGGCTCAAGATTACTCTGCTGCATTGTGGCTTAGGTTCGAGGACATCCCTGTGCAGATGGACCCTGAGATTGCCTATGTGGTAAAGTTGATGTAGTGCTAATATACTTCTGCCTCTCTTTTCTTGGCTGTGTGACTATGGGCAAGTCACTGGTCTCTGTTTTTGATGTTTCTCACAAAATCATGGCAATAAGAACATTCTGGTAGTCCTGGGTTCCAGACATTAGGACAAACAAGCACTCTGGTAAAAAGCCCCTACATGGTACTTTGAGCCCTCCTCAATTGTTTGGCCTCCTCCCTCCCAGCCATGAGATGCTTGGGTCTTAGTTTCCTCACCTGGAAGAAGAATTTCCAACTATGCCAGCTTCACCAAGGTGTGAACTTCTGAGGCCTTCATGAGTGACAATACATGCCCGTGTTCTGTGTTCTAGGCAGGAGGGGCCATGTTGGGCACCTCTGAGCCTGGAACGCTTCCTTGCTGCAGTCAGAGGGCTCCACACAACCCTGAAAGGACCTAGGTAGTTCAGCTCCAAGGGCAAAGAGCTACTGTCTTTCTAGAAAGCCATGGAAGAAACCCAGGGAAACCTGTGTGACCCAGAAGAGGACTGTGAAGCATTTTAATGAGAGCATGGGCAGAAAAGGGCAGAGGAAAGTGTCATGATCTGCCAGACTTAAGTTTGAACAGTACCCTTGCCACTGTGGTAGTCTTGTGTATGTGCAGGTCTTCATCCTCTGCTTTCTATTCTGCTCTGTGTCTGGGAGGTGTGCGCACCAAGTGTTCAGTGAGGACCTACTGTGCACTGTGGAGGCCAGTAGCTAAGTATGGCACTGCTCCTCATAGCCTGCCTCATAAGGAGTTCTCATGAGGGATAGGCACACACTAGGACTGTGAAAATGGCACTTGCTGTTGTACCAGTAGCATTATGTTACGTGTGAATTCAATATTTCAAAATGTTGGCCATTTAAACACATCAGGTGAAAAATAAAAACTAAAACATATTTAGCAGCTAAGTCTGTTGGGATATTTGCACACTGTGTGAAGCTATATTGCTGTGATTGGTGTAATAAAGAGCTGAATAGCTAATAGCTAGGCAGGAGAGGATAGGTGGGATTTCCAGGGAGAGAGAGGAAGAGGAGGAGGAATCTAGGCACATGGATTTTGCCAGCAGAAGTAGAGAAGTTGGATGTGCTGTACTGAAGAAAGGTAAAAGCCACGTAGCAAAATGTAGATTAATAGGAGCAAGTTAAGTTGAGTTATACAAGCCTAAGCTAAAGGCCAGGCTTTCATAATTAATAGTAAGTCTCTGTGTCATTATTGCCACGCGGACAGTCTTGTTGAGAAAGTACTACTACAAAGTCACCCCTGTGGTTCTTCACATGGCAGAAGGAGAAGGGTGGGAATTCATCAGATGAAGGCAGGGAGGGGCATTCCTGACGGAGGGAACAGCCTTGGCCAAGACAGGATCAGGAAGGAAAGCTTGGTTTGGAAGTATCTAGAGCCAGAGTGTTGGAAATTCCCTACCTAGGAAACCAGGAAGTGTCTGGAGCGTGGCCAGCCCTGTTTCAGAAAGCTTCCTCTGAAGCATTGTGGAGAGTCTGCAGCGACTAGCACAGATGTGAGACATCTGGATAGCAGACAAAGCACAAGAATGGTTTATCCTGTGCAGGGCACTGACAGAGCACAGCCACACCAGGTCTGGTCACCAGAAGGAACCCACCCCAGGTCAGCAAGCCCTGGAGGCTCTGCAGAGGGCAGGGCACTGAACATATAAACAGAGCTGGGCATGACTGCTGTTCCTGTGTAGCCATGCTGCATGCAAACAAACACATGTGCACCTCATGGGTATTCAGGTGTGCTTGGGGGTATATGGTCAGCACATGGGGATGACACTATCAAGCATGTGGAAGGGCTGCATCTAAGGGAGAAGAGGGCCTCTCACCTCTCACTATCCCAGTGACACAGCTACCTTGGGGCTTTTGCACTAATATTCCTTCTGTTGGGAAAGCTTACCCTTTCTCTTACCTCCTCAAGTCTCTGTTTCCATACCACCTTTATGGAGGCTTTTTCTGACTGCTCTCATTAAAACAACACCCCAGCCTCTAGACACACTGTCTCTCTCCTGCTTTTTTCTGACAGCATTTGTCAATCTGAGATATCCTATCCTTTAACGTGGGCCAGAAGTCCATTTCTTCCTGAGAGCAGAGTTGTACCTGTTTTGTTCAATGTTGACCCCACAATGTTGGACACACAGCATGTGTTCAATGAATGAGGTCCCCCACCCCAACCCCTGCCATTGGGTTTGAACCCCCTTTGTCCAATTGTCACTCCAGGTCCTGCCTACCTCAAACATCCAAATGCTGACACAGGCTGAACCCTTCCCATCCTAAGCCTGAGTTTCCCATAGTTTGCAGAGGGGTCTGCTCTCCTGGGAGCCAGAGTAAGAGGCAGCCCATTGGTAGCTGGATCCAAAGCTCTGGTCAGTTTCTGAATGGTCATGTACTCCTCCAGCTTAACTGTCTCACTTAGAGACAGGAGGGCAATAGATGCTGTTGCCAGAGGTGGCCAGAAAGAAAAAACCTAGTGGCCTTCCATCATGCCTCAGCATGCTGACTGACTTGCAAGTGCAGCCTAGCCTGGCTTCATGAGCAGCTCTCCACTCCCTGGGCTGGCTTCTCTGTTCTTCCAAGGATAGTCTCTTACCTCTCTGCCTGGCTACTAGTACATGAAGGTCACCTTCCTTGACCCCACCCAGGTGAGGTAGGGCCTCCTCTTAGGACTCTTGCATCTATTTTTAGCACCCCGCATGGAGTTTGTGATTCCTGGGCTGTTTGTCAAGTTCTCTGACTAACCCATTAAACTCCTCCTGTTTGAGGACCTTGTCTGAGTCACCCTGGTGCCTGGGAGGCTGGCACGGGACTAGAATCACTTTACCCATGTCTGTGGCATGCTTTCCTACTTCCTCTGTTCATTCCTCAAATAGTTCTTAGGCACCTACTATGTGCGTGGCTCTGGGCTAAGCCTTGGGATATAGCAGGGGATGAGACAATCAGAATTCCTAATGGGGAGGGGCGCGTGGCACGGGAGGAGGGGTGTGGTAGAAACCAAGTATGCAAGCAAAGCATTGCTGGTCTGAGTGCTGGCCAGAGAGCTACTTCTCGACCTTGTGCTTCTTGCCCTCACTACGCCTGGCTTTCCATCCGATCCCAGAGACTCCTGGTTAGTGTGAGGACAGAGGCTCAGCGACCAACCGGNGGAGATGGAACCCCACTCAAGGCTGCCCAAAGGTATTTCAATGTTTGGAATGACAGCTTATTATCTGAGACTACCCCCAGCCTTCGGAGTAGAGCAGCTCTAATGTTACAACCCAAACAGTTACTTTGTCACTAGGCACCAGCAGGTTGGCCACTGAATCCCAGCACTCCCGAAGTGCCGGCGTGTCAGGTGCTTGTGGCTGCTGCCGCCACAAGGACTTAAACGCGTGCGCGCTCAGCAAGGCGCAGTAAACTCTTTCCCACAGTTGGTCAACACTCACCTGGCACGCGCCGTCGCGGGATCTCGTTTTCCCTGCTGCCCTAGGAGGCAGGCCTGAGGTCGCTGCTCTCTACAGGCGAGCACATGGAGGCTCACCCTCGGAAAGGCGCAGCCACTTAGGAGTCGAGTCTCACTCAAGGAGCACTTTTAACCCCACCAGCCACATCTGCCAGGGCTGGCCACCCTAGGGATCTTGAGATTTTTCCAGATTACGACTTGCACACGCTGCGCCGCAGGGGGGCACAGGCTGGGGCACCCAGGACCACGCCAGCACAATCCCGCAAGTGGGTAGGGCTGTCATCTTGACAGGCAAGAGGGCGGAACCGGGTTGGACTAGGGGAAAGCCGGGTTGGATTCCGGCTCTTGGAGGGTGGGGCTTGTGCGCGACAGTCCGGTCGGTGTCTGATAGGCAAAGGCCTTTCCAGGCGGGCCAATCGGCGCGAGGGGCGGGGTCTGCGTGGCGCCGTCGGCCGGCGTCCGGCGCTGCCCAGTGTGGCTGTGGCGCCGCCCGCCTCGGACGCTAGCTACCGTCGCCTCTCCGCTCCCTCTCATCGCCTGTCGTCCGTCGCCCGCCGCCAGCAGCCATGAGCGCGCCCGGCCCCGGTGTAGTCTGCTGTCCTCTCGATTAGTGATCTCCGCCGCGACGGTCCACAGCATGGAGTCGCCCGCCGCGAGCCCGCCGGCCAGCTTGCCTCAGACCAAAGGTAGGTTCTCCCGCCCTACCGCGCGGCCCCAGCCACACTTAATTCGAGCCAGTCCGGGACACTGGACCGGGCCGGGCATGAGCAGCGGCACTCCAGCCCAGGACTGTGTCCAGCCCAAGCCCGGGACCTCACGGGACTTCATTGGAATTCGGATCTTAGGCCGTGCGACTGCACCCAGGCAGGACCTGTTCTCCTTACCCCGCTCCAAGTCCGGAGCCTCATCGTGAGCTCCTNGTTTAGGCTTCCGGACTGCATCCTGGATTCAGCCGAGATTTCTTTCACTGATCCCTGCTAGAGGGTCCTTGGGCTGCACCAGCCCCCTCAGGCCAGGCTCCTGGATTGTGTCCAGGATGGAATTTACTCTCCTCTGGGCCCCAGGGCTGTGTTCGCAGTGCCGGAAACCTGCCTAGTCTTCCTCTCCGCCAACTCCCTCCATCCTTGTGAGTCCTCCTTGGCCCATACCTTGCTGGCCTGCACACTGGCCGCCTGCACTCCTGCCTGGGGCTGTCTCTGTAGAACTTCCTGGCGTCTCNACTTCGTAGCTCAGCCCGTGCTACCTACTGCTGGCTGACTCAGTTGCATTCTTCTCACTGCATTTTAGGAGCTGACCTCTTCCTGCACTTAGTGTTTCTTGGACTACTGCTTTCAGACCTGTTGTTTGCTACTCGGGCTAGCTGCTGGGCCGGGGGCTAACTGTACAAGCCTTGGGCTTGTCTTCTCCAAGTAACTAACTGGCTTTCCTGGAAATTTCTGTGAGGTGGCAGTGGTGCTGTGTGGGCTGCAGCAGCAGCAGCA
>LZPO01055131.1:96542-120893 GCA_001675575.1 Neotoma lepida
CTAGGGCTACCCTGACTTCTCAGGGATGCTGTGTCCAGCAGCACCCACAGCTAGTCCCTGACCCTGAGAGGCTCAGCTGAACCCTCCTTCCCTCTNTGACCCCTCCTGGTTAAGCTTCCTTCCTTCCCTCCCTCTTCCTCATTTTCTCTTCACTCCCATCTCCCCAGCACTGCTCTTCATTTTTCTTTTCTTTTTTTTCTTTTTTTGAGACTTAATTACAGATGTGCCCCACCACTCCTGGTTTTATGTGGTGTTGGGGATCGAACTCAGGGTCTCTGGGGATTCACTTCAGGGCCTCATGCATGCTAAGTAAGCACTCTACCAACTGAGCTATATCCCAGCCCCTTCAGTTGTTTTTAAAATTTGAGCTTACTAACATTCAGTTGGTGGAGACAAGAGGATCAGAAGTTGAGTGTTGCAGATAGCCATGGTGGTGCATACCTTTACTCTCAGCACTGAGGAGTCAGAGGCCATAGTAGGACCCTGTCTCAAAAACGAAAATTTCAATGTCATCCTCAGCTGTGTACTATACAGTGAGTTCTTCTGTGAGAATGTCTCAAAACACATAGATAATAAAATTGAACTTTGGTGTGCCCAAGGTGTCTTTAGCTCTCTGTCCCACCGAGGCCCAGGTTGTATCCACATGGTGGACTGCAGGGCAGCCCCGAGATGAAAATGGATGGAAACTGGAATCAGCTGTCTGGAATCACAGTGTCTCTTCACTCTTGGCTTTGGGTTCATTTGTGCTGGGACCTCAGTGGAAGGGACCTCAGGGAGGTTCTATGTGCTGGTTGATGGAGGTGCTGGTTTAGGTCAACTCAGAGTCTATGTGGGTGAGTGTTTTTCTGGCTGCTCCAACTTGTGTGGTGCCTACCTGTGTGACTACATGAACAACCTTGGCATTGGTCACTTGCATCACTGCAAATGTCACCAAGTTCAGAAGCNTGTCTTGAGTCAGCAAGTGTGCAGTGACAGGCCAGGTTCCTTGGGACAGGGCTGCAAAGGGCCCTGGATATTAGCAACAGGATTGGGCATAATCAAGAGGAAGGTTGTGTCGGGGGAGCTAAGGGCCAGTACTTTGGCCTGGCACACGATAACTCACTGAATTGCCATGGGAGTGGGTGGGCTGCCAGAGGCATCATTTCTAACAGAAGGGAAACGGGCATTTTTGACAGCCCGTAGGATGAAGGGTCCCACCTAGTGAGGTGTAGTCAGAGGAGAAGACCTCTTGCTCATGTTGACCTGTGAAGCCAGTACTGGGCTCTGGAATTGGTTGGGGCTGTGCCCTTGGAAGCCGTTGTCTCTTTCCTTTCCTATCTGTGCTTGGCCCTGCTGCCATGCCCAGAGGTCCTGGCTCAGTGGTTCTATGGCTACCCCAACCAGTATCAGGTTTTCAGCTGACCTCCAGGCACTTGAAGCTGGCACATTTTAGCTACCAAGGGGAAGCTGCTTACCAAAAAGCCCACTCTTCTTTTTGGACCTCAGTCTTTCCTGTCCAGTTGTGGATGGCCTTGTTTATTCTCTAAAAGACTGCAGGATGGAGATGGCCAGCTGAGTGGGAAGATAGGACATCTTGCCTCTGACACCTAAGCAGCAGCATTAGCTCCCAGTTTGCTTGGCTTAGTTGCCCAGGCCCAGGACTTCTCCTGGAAACCAGATGCCATATTAAGCACTGGTGGTAGGGGTGGTGAAAATAAACAAGACATAAGTGTCACTTTTATCATTGGAAACCATGGGATGGGACTTACTGTCTTATGATGCAGGGCTCTCGCCAAGTGGCATGCTCTCTCAGGCTATCCCTGCTGATGGTTGGATGTTAGAGCGAGCCGGCCTGTTGAGGATCCATACCCCAGCAGATGCTCACNATGCCATTTGTCAAGCCATCTCTCCCCTTTGCCTGACTTGTACAGTGGATCAGTGAGCAACTTTCCCTCATGGAGCCATGGAGAAGGGGGTGTAACGTGGGCGGTGGCCTCAGATAGCTCCCCCTTATCCTCTGTTGGGCACTGCTGGGTCCTGGGAGGTCTGCCAGACCTCTCCACATCATACTGAGGCCGTGGTGCCCAGAGGAGCATAATCATTTGCCTGAGAGTGTATAGCAAAGGAGTGGCAGAGTGAGTGACAGTTGAACCCAACCACTTGGCTCCAGAGTGGCTTGTCTGGGAGAGTAACTGTAAGAAGGGGCAGCAGAGGCTAGGAGGACTCAGGGACGGCAAGGGGACTAAGCTGCAACTATCAGCTGGCATGATCAGATACCAGACTGGATGGGGTCAAAGGGCTAGAGAATAGTATATGCAAAGGGAATAAGGTGGAAAGCTAGGTGTGAGGGGGACAGTGGTGCAGGTGGGAGGAGATGGGGCCAGAATCTCGCCCTCATCTGTGGGTGCTTTGATATCAGTGGTGGAATCTCAGGTTAGTGGTTCAATCCCTGTCAGCCTCAGTTTCTTCACTTCTTGCCTGAGGAGCTTCTGTGAGTTTGGAGTGAGCTGTGTAGATGCCTGATACTAGGTTGGCCTGCACAAGGGACCTTGCGATCCTGACAGGCTTGTGGTTTGCTCATGGTGGCCAAGAGCCTCTGTTTGTTGTGGTGACAGTCACCACCTTGGGCCACACCTGGGTAGCCCCAGGCTGCCTGACCATCTGGGCCCAGCCCTGACATTGGCATTGGATAGTGCCAGCNGTGTCTGGTGGCCTGAGGCCTTTTTCTGGGCTGTCTCCATGGTGGCCTTGCCCATTCCCTCTGACAGCTGGCATAGCTGCACCAGTAGCTCAGGTCACTCCTAACATAGGCTGTTGGCCCTGTAGGGTAGTTGGCTTTGTGTTGCCCAGTCTGGTAAGAGAAGAGAAGCTCACCACCATACCCAACTGCAGGTGTGGGCATGACCTTGACAGATGGGGCAATTGAGGCCTGGCAGAGGGCATATCTTATAATCCCTCCCAGCCCACTGCAGGAGATACAGGAGAGCAGAAAGTGGAGGTGATATGGATGGGTGGCACTATGACCTCCACTTAGGCAAGTTTGCCAGGGCTGGGGATCAGGCTGTGGTTCTAGATGTCGCAAGCAGAGTTGTGCATTTTATTATGGAACACTTCATATTTTGGTTGCAAAGAGCCTCATATCAGGAATGAAAACTAGATAGTACAGGCCAAAGTGCAGAGAGCTCACTTGCACATGTGCCAGTCTGGGTGCACACAGAGTTTTTGCAGCTGCCCGACTCTGCCCCTAGCACGTGTAGCCAGAGATCATATCTGGCAAAGACTTGGACCCACAGGTGCATGAGACCCAGGGCCTGTCCCCCCAGCACGGGGAGAACCCCTCACCTCATCCCAAAGGGGTCTGCAGTGAGCCCAGCTACCCATCTTGGTCTCCTAGTCAGTACTTTTGAGAGTCACTCTGGGCTGGACTGAACACACAGGCCTTACTACCTGAGTCACATCCCAAGCCCTGGATTGTGTGTAGCTACGGCCAGATCTGCCAGAATCTGGTTTAGACATGGCTTCAGGGACTGGGGTCTCAGATCTGGCAGGTGGTGGTGGGTATGGTGGACAGTTCCTGACCGTAGGGCTAGGTAGCCAGAGTGAGCTGGTGGCAGTTTGCAGGAAGCTTCTGTGAAGGGCAGGCATTTGGTCTGCTTTTCTGTCCTGTGTGACATTGAGGAGACTTGTTGCATCTTTCTTATCCTGCTTTTCCCCAGAGTTTTCTCCCTGTTTGGGGGTCAGTGCCTCCACTGCCTGGAGAAACTGAGGCTGAGAGAGTTAGCACTTGCTGGCAGCGGTGGTTGCCGAGCCCTGAGACCTGGAAGTGGGAGATGGATATCCTNGGGTAGTCCATTCAGGTCNTGCACCAGGCCAAGCCTCCATTGCCCCAGTGTCTGTATTCTGGTGTGACCAATGAGGGAACCGAGTCCCAGAGAGTGGAAGTACAGTGAGCGGGGGCCTGAATGGAGCTCAGTCTCAGCCACTCCCTCACCAAGGTTGACCCTAGTGGAAGGAGGACACTGTGTGGCAAGGGTTGCTGCTACAAAGACCCACTGAGNGGGCAGCTTCCACAGCAGGAATCTGAGAGGAGGGCAGGCAGTTCCCGTAGGCCACGCAGGAAGGCTCTACTTGGGCTTTCTTTCAAACCTCTTTGGCTTAGAGGTGGCCTTTCCTGTGCCTCATTTGGCTTCCTCTTTTATACCCCAGTTTCCTCTATTATCAGGATACCAATTGTGCTGGAAGAGCACTTATTTACCTGGCAGGCAAAAAGCTCTAGGTTTCGTCTCCACGTACATATGTGTGTGCACATGTACACACACAAACACACACTCAAGGCCTGTCACACTGGATTAGGGCCAACTCTAATGACTTCATTTTGATTTAATTAACTCTGCGAAAAAAAAAACTATTCTCCAAATAAGGTCACATTCTGGGGGTCAAGACTTCAGCATATAAGTTTTGAAAGACACAGCTCAGCCCAGAACAGAGACCTGGGACATGAGCTTTTGTGTGGTTGGGAACATTGGTACTGGGCAGACTACATTCCATTCCTGGTGGTAAGAGGCCTGGAAACTCATGCATAGCTGAGCATTTGAGTATGTGTCTTATAGGCACAGCTGTCTGGTGCCTCCCAGCTGCAGAGCAGCTCCTAGGAGGGTGGGGCTTGGCTTTGCCATTGTGTTGGGGAGATGGCCTAAGCCTGGCCCCCAACCTGAGTGGGACCATGCTCTGGATACCTCAAGGCTCTGAGGTTCCTCTTGGCACTGATCATACTGTCTCTTGGGTATCTGTGTCTGGAGGGGCAGGTAGTGAGGACCAGGGTCCTGAGTCACCTCTATCCCTNCCTATGCCCAGCCCAGGACTAAGAATTGACCAGATCCCTGTCTTCTCTCTANTTCAGGAAAATCCAAAAGGAAAAAGGATTTACGGATAGCCTGTGTGTCCAAGCCACCTGTGCCCAATCCCACGTGAGTCTGCCTTAAGTTTCTTACTCTGTTCAGACTTGGAGAGACTTCTTGAACGAGGTCAGGAGTGTGAGTAAGAAGTAGGGACATGGGGGTCAGAAGTGGTGAGAGAGCTGTTTCTTCTCATCCTGTCCTGGTGGTTCCAGTGGAGACTCAGAAGCATTGGCTATTTGCTCCATGCCTCCCCAATCCTTGTCTTGAGGGCTCTGTCAGGGCCACCTGACAACACCATTACATTTACACCTAGTAGATGTTCAATAATCAATGAAATGAGGTGGCTGTGTAAGCTGCCCCCATGACCAGGCTACAGCTCACCCTCATACCCCTATTGTTTCTTCTCCCAGAGAAGCTTATGGATCTGCTTTCTCCACAGACCTCCCCGGAACCTGGACTCCCGGACCTTCATCACTATAGGAGACAGAGTAGGTGGTGACTGGATCCTGGGAGGCTTCCTGCTTCATCCCATAGGGCCATTGAGGGGTGGCTGTGGGCGGTAGACAGAGCTTGGCCCTGAGGAAGAGCTTCCTTCCTGTCTTGCTGGTTGTGGCCCTGGGCCACCTGGCCTTAAACCTATCTGGAAGAAGTACATTCCACCTGCCTTATAGGGCTGTGGGAAGCCCAGAACTGCCTACCTCAGAGGGTGGGCTATGAATCTCCCACTTCTGTATCACCTGGAAACAGCATGTTGGACATGCAGGCTCCTGGGACCTCAGATCTCAGGTCAGACCCTAGACTCTATATCGTACATACTTGTGTGCCTCGGAAGACTACCCGCCATTGAGAATCCCGACTTGGGGATATACACCAGGGCAAAGCATACTGGGAGCCTCTTGGCAGATCCTACCTCCCCAGCTCCTGTCACTGCCTGGTGTCCTGTTAGTCTGATTGCATAATCCCATATATCTCATTCAGGGAAGGGAACTCCCCTAAAGGCTCAGTAGATGATTGACTAATGTCTCCCTCTGCTGAGATGTGTGTGAAAGAGGGAAGGGTTCCTCTCAAAGTCTTGCAAGTTTTTGTTTTTGAACCCATTTTATGGAGATCCGTGGCAGGCTCAGATTGGCTAAGTGATTTCTACAGGATCACACAGCATGGGGTATAGCAGCTTCAAGCTCAAATCTGATTAGCTTGTCCTCTGCTTTCTTTTTCTGGGTGAGGGATAAGAGCCAGTCTCTGACTTGATGATCACTAATCACCTCTCCTTTTTGCCTCTTAAGAACTTTGAGGTGGAGGCTGATGACTTGGTGGCCCTCTCAGAGCTGGGTCGTGGAGCCTATGGGGTGGTGGAGAAGGTGCGACATGCTCAGAGTGGCACCATCATGGCCGTAAAGGTAAGCAGGGCTTACCCTACCTGGTGTGGCACTTGAGGAGGCAGGGACTGAGCTGCAGGTTGACTACCTACCTTGTGGCCCTGTCCCTCACTGTCATCACCAGCACTGAGGCAGAACTTCTCAGACCAGGACAGGTCATGGATTCCCCAAGGCTCCTGGCCCTCGTGGACTAGGTAAGGGGTGCGGTCTACACATGGCCCTGACAACATGCTTCTCTCCTGCAGCGCATCCGGGCCACTGTGAACTCACAGGAGCAGAAACGNCTGCTTATGGACCTAGACATCAACATGCGCACGGTTGACTGNTTCTACACTGTCACCTTCTATGGTGCCCTCTTCAGAGAGGTAGGCCCTGTCTCTGCCCACCTATTGCCAACCACTACTGCCATGCCATTCCTATTGTGTGTAGTTGCTGGGACCTTGGATTTGGGGAGCCACACTGAGCTCCCTGTCACTTGAGGCAGCTTAGATGGGATCTTGAGAGGCAGGCTTGGGAGCCTGGCTTCCCTGTTCCTGGGCAACTCTGTGCCTCAGTTTCCTTGTCTGAAGATGAAGCAGGTGTCTGAGCAGGTCCCTTTAGGTTGTGGTCAGGGGCCTGGTCTGGAGCCTGGCACTCAGTAGCAGCTGAGATTTATATTTGTGGCTATTTGCTTTCTGCTAGCACCTGAGTGGGCATGCAGGGTGAGCCCCAAGGGGGAAGCACTGTGGAAGGGTGACTATCTGGGCTAGATTCTAGATGCAGAGGACTGGCTGTATGTTGGGGTAGAGGACTGGAGGGTGAGGCAAGGTATAATAAGGTCTTGGATCAAGAGCATGGAGTTGCCCCCTGAGCCAGCTGGAGGCATATAGTGTTGGGAACAGCATGAGGTGAGCCCCAGAGTCAGCATGGAGCAGAGACTTCCTTCCCATGGTGACCCTCCATCTTGGAGGTCTTGAGTGGTCCATGATGGTTCTCTGCCCTGGCTTTCCTTTTGGACCTCTCTTAAGTCCCAGTGGTGGCTCAGACCCCACTTTACAAAGCATTTCATGTGGTGGACTGAGTACCCTGTGCAAGTGTCAGCTAACTCTGTGCTCAGGAAGTCNTGGGCTGAGCCACCTCTACTGGAGGCCATCTCAAGGCTGTGCAGGTTTGCTGGGGAGAAGAGAGGTCATTTCCAGTGAAACAAATTTGATTCTTGTTCCTTTGTGTTCTGAAAGTCCCAGGACATACTGGGCTCCTGCTTCCCTGGGAACACAATGTGGCACTAGGGCACAGGTGGAGGAGACTAGGGCTAGGTGGCATGGACTGCATGGTGGGGTGCCAGAAAGGCAAATCTGAAAGACAGGCAGGGGTGGTGAGGGGTTCAGGAACATCTGAGGTGTGTGTGGGAGTGTGGGGTTCATAATGTCCCTTCCTAGGTGGAGGCTGGACCCGNTGCTCAAGGCCAGACTGTTCAGGGCTGGGGAGGCCACTGGGAGCCCATAGATTGTCCAGAGCTGGGTAGCGTTAGTGGACCAGCTAAGCTCTGGGTGTTCTCTTAGGGGGATGTGTGGATCTGCATGGAGCTCATGGACACTTCCCTGGACAAGTTCTACCGGAAAGTGCTGGACAAGAACATGACAATTCCGGAAGACATCCTGGGCGAGATTGCTGTGTCTGTGAGTGGCCTGGCTCTACCCAGCATGCACAGAACCTGCTGTGTGACTGAGTCTTGGCAGAGCAGCTGTCCCCTGAAGGCTCAGTACTTCTGAAACCTTAGAGCATTACCTCACTGGAGAGGCCCCAGGCTGGAGCTCCTTAGGTTGGCCACTACCTGCCTCCAAGCCGGTGAATGCAGNTCTCAAGTTCCCGCCCATTTTTGAAGAGAGGAGCTTAGTACTGCCCCATACTAAGACACCCCATGGTAGCTCTCAGAGGTTCAGGCTGTGTTAGGGAAATGTTTGCTTTCTAAGTCTACTGTTTCTGTTGGGGTCCATGGGCTCCAAGCAGTAACTCTGGTCTGAGCATTGCTACAGCTGAGCAGGAGGTAGAATCAAGGGTGCCCTTTAATCCTGTTTACACCTGGACGTGTTTAAACCACCCCATGCCTCCAGCTCCTCTCTTTCCTAGTCCCCAAAGGTAGCTCTACTAGGGGAGTGATAGAAACCCTGGGGCCTGGTAGGTCTCAGTGATGGCCCTTGGGCAGCACTGTTTGGGATCTGTGGAGTGAGAGGAAGGGCAGGAAGCTGTCAAGTCTGTCCTAGGACAGCCAGGATCATGGGTACTTCTTGGGTATGGGCAAGAGCTGGGCAACCAGACTAGGATGTGTTTAGAGGGNATGAGGTTTGCTACTTTGTTATCATTGGTGTTACCTAGAATAACAGCAGCCCTGCCTCTTCCACCCCTATTCAGATCGTGCGGGCCCTGGAGCATCTGCACAGCAAGCTGTCTGTGATCCACAGAGGTCAGTGTCCTCCACCAGCCACAGAGGCTCAGGGAGGGACAGACTGTGATANACCTGGTGGGNCACGGGTCACTTTCTGTGGTTGTGCCTTTGGGTCTGCTGTGCTCAGAACAGGAGCAACTAACATTGCCCACTTCTCATTCATATGTACAGTTCATGTGCTGTGAAACACCTAGGTTGTGGCATGTCACTCTGGGAATCTGATACAAACCTCTTCTTACCCTTCCCCTCCCCCACAACCATCCTGAGCTTTTCTGGGCTCTTTTTGCCCTTGTGGCCCCTAGTCTGGTTTTTCCCCTCCATAGTTATTAGTTATAAAGAATCAGCCTCCCACCAGGTGGTGCTGGCTGTGGCTCTGGCCTTTAATCCCAGCACCCAGGAGGCAGAGGCAGGCGGATCTCTGTGAGTTCGGATCTCTGTGAGTTCGAGGTCAGAGCTTTTTCCAGGACAGCCAGGAACTACACAAAGAAACCCTGTCTCAAAAAACAAAAACAACCCAAAATAAAAACAAAAACAAAGACAACCTCCCACTAACTTGTTTGCACTGCGCTTAGAAAATGAAGGAGGCCATATTGACTTAGATGCTCAGTACTTATCCCAGTTCTATCCTCAAGTCCGCACTGTTGGCCCGTTGGCATGGAGCCTTCCTGTCCTTCTCTGCATCTTTGTCTTTNCACATCCACATGGACCTTTGCTTGGAAGTTTCGGCCTCCTGTGAGGCAGGGAATGGGGCTCCTCATTTGCACGCAGAGACCCATCCTCACACCTTCTTCCACCCTGTTGTTCACCCACTACCTTCTGTGTCTACATCTGTGTCTCTAGCAGGTGGTGTGCATGAATAGCCGGCCCCTAGGTGGTGTCTGCAAACCTCTGATGTTTCTCTTTGGTAGGGCTAGGTTGAAGTACATGCTGACTCACTGTCCAGCTATGTGATGGGGCCTGCTGCTGCACATCTCACTGTTTCCTTATCCTAACCTTGGGCCATTGGGTAACCTGCTGCTGGACCACAGGGCACTAGAGGAGGCAGCGTCTCATTTGGCATAGACTGATAAAGGTATGCTCTCCTTGTAGATGTGAAGCCATCCAATGTCCTTATCAACAAGGAGGGGCATGTGAAGATGTGCGACTTTGGCATCAGTGGCTACCTGGTGGACTCTGTGGCAAAGACAATGGATGCTGGCTGCAAGCCTTATATGGCTGTAAGTGGGGGCATCCTGGCTAGGTGGAGGACAGGACAAGATTCTNCCTCTATGTAATGGGCTGGATTTTTCCAGCTGTACCTCCTGCCATAGGGACCCTGCCACCATTTACCTGCACTGCAAGATCCGTGTTTGGATGAACTTGTAGTCTGTAGAACCTGTGACACCTGTTGTTAGGAAGGCAGGGTTCCTTAGGACTGGGGGCCTGGTGGGAAGGCAGGGATTGGCTCTGGCTCTTGCTGGCCTATCTCATGTGGGCAGGGGAACCTGATGGCACTCGGCTGTGGAGTAGAAGAGGAAGGGTCTAATGGAGGGAGCCTTGGCTGGTTGGGTGTTTAAGCTCTCTAGTCTCTCTTGCAGCCTGAGAGGATCAACCCTGAGCTGAATCAGAAGGGCTACAATGTCAAGTCTGACGTCTGGAGCCTCGGCATCACCATGGTACTGTCTGGGCTGGGCGCAGCACTTGCTGGTCCAGAGGGGTGGGGTGTGTCTGTTGTGTCTGTTGGGGTCCATGGACTCCAAGTAGTTTAAATCTCAGAAGAAAGAGTTGATTTCAGTGTCCAAGAAAACAAATGCACCATCAAGCATTCCTGTTTGGGTAAGAGGATATTTGGGAGTTAGAGGACCTCTTTCCTGATGGCTCAGTTGAACATCATGGATGTTCTCTGTATTCTGTGATGTCAGCCTTTTCCCTAGAACCATTGGTAGATAAGAAATCTCAGCTGATGTTAAGTTTATTTCTTGCCATGCAAGTGATTTCCAAATCAAGAAGGTAAACTCGTAGCTGGGCACAATGGCACCCTCCTGTGATGTGATTCCTGTGGTAGCACCTTTTTTTTTTTTTTAAAGATTTATTTATTATGTATACAGAAGAGGGCGCCAGATCTCATTACAGATGGTTGTGAGCCACCATGTGGTTGCTGGGAATTGAACTCAGGCTGTCTCTTATACACATCTAGATGTGTATAAGAGACAGATGTGATACTTTGGAAGGCAGAGGCAGAAGGATCAGGAGTTCAAGGTTATCCTCAACTTTATAGTGAATTTGAGGGACCCTGTCTCAGTACCCTTCCCAACCTTCAAAAGAAAGTAATTGAGTTTTTCCACACCAGGAGCCTGTTGCTATAGGTTCCTGTTGTATTTCTCCAGGCTCGGTAGGGTGAGGCTCTGGATCCTGGCCTTGTGGAGGCTGAAAGGATCCTTGGCTTGGAGGGAGGGGCAGGGGCTAGCCCATTAGGATTGAGCTGGATCAGATAAATCTAAGTCAGGTGTAGGAATGGACCTCTGCCTTCTTGAACTGCCTGGCAGAGAGCTCAAATTCACCTTTTGGTGTGATAAAACACAATAACCAAAAGCAATTTGGGGAGGAAAGGGTTATTTTGGCTTACAGCTCTCAGGTCACACCCCTTCACTGAGGGGAGTCAGGGCAGGAACCTGGAGGCAGGAACTGAATGAAGCAGAAGCCANGGGGGAGTGCTGCTTACTGGCTTGCTGCTTCTGGCTTGATGAGTCTGTTTTGTTACATCACCCAGGACCACCAGCCTAGAGGTTGAGTTGAAGACCTACAGTGAGCTGGGGGCTCCCACATCAGTTGTCAATCAAGAAAATGCACAGGCTTGCTCATAGGCCAATCTGGGAGAGACCTTTTCTCAATTGAGGTTCCCTTGTCCCAGATGACTCTAGCTTGTGTTGAGTTGACATAAAACTAGCCAGCACAATGTTACAGTGAGGTTGAATCCTTGGAAGATGGAGGCATGTGTGGGAAATGCCCTGGTACCTTAGTTCTTGATATAGCAAGAACAATCTATGTACATATGCAATGACCTTTAACAAAAAGAGACATTCTGGCTATTTGGAGTCACAGTTACCAATATGCGCAGCCCATTTTCTTGGTTACTTCATGTCTAATTGTTCTGAGACTCTTCCCATGACTGATCTCATGACTTCTGGGTGAGATATTTTGTTATTTTTAAAGAGGATTTTTCTTGAAGGCTGGGGTCAAAGTTTTACAATAGCTTTTCAGGCTGTAGAAATAGGAGCAAGGCTTGGGCTGTCTTCTAGATTTTCTAGAACCTCTTCCTCCAGGTCCACCACTCATGTTTATCCTCCGCCTAACATTTCACTTAAAAGGCTGTCATCCAGGAAGCAATTACACAGTTCAACGCATCCCCCTGGGTGTGGCCTCAAGAGCTCTGGGCACACACATTTTCTATGTCTCAGAACATAAGGGGGTTCCCCCCCACATACACAGGTCACACTCAGGAACGTTCTCAGCCAGGAAGGAGTGTTGATGAAGTGCTGACCTGAGTGGGCCTGGAGGAAGAGGGTCACCATGTCCACTGCTCTCCCCGATGCTCAGCTGTCATGGGGAGCTGCCTCCTGGGGGTGGTCAGTCTTTCTGTGAATAATTTCCTNTGATAGGTGACTGCCTTATGCCTATGCTGAGGTAGTGTTTATTTATCATTTTCTAAGCTCTTCAGAAAAAAAGATCATCAGACAAGATGGTTGAGGCCCAGGCTCTGGTGCTTTTGGTCAGGTATATAGTGCCACTGAGCCTTCTCTTGTAGTCTACAGAAAGGCCCCACCGTAGGGTCTGCAAATGCNGAGGCACTACTGCATCTGCATGGTTCTGTCCCGTGGACAGACACACAGGGTGGCCCACACTCTCCTCCCAGCCATGCTGTTCTCATGCTGGCTGCAAAGGCCTGGAGACTGACAGGAAAGCTCCTTCCCAGCTTAGTCGTTAGTGCTCTATTTGTGCCAGTTGCCTTTGTTTGAATGGTGTCTCTTCCATTCCTTATGGTGGTTACAGCCTGCTGTCCCAGTCAGGAGGTATCCATGCAGGAGAGTCTAGCATACTCTGTAGTAAAAGCAACAGCTGGATAGGTGGCCCTGAATACTGAAGCCTGTGTTGGGGAGGTGTTGGAGAGGGAGTAGCTGGGGCTAACAGGGTCTAGNACTTGACACAGTGAGGTACTCTGCTGACTGCTGCCTTGTGGGAAGGTGTCTGTGGCTGCCACTCTCCCAGGGCTAGACTTAGTCTGAGCTAGCTCTGCTAACCCGGTCAGAGGAGCATAGTACTGACATCCCAGTACTTGACCTACTGCTAGGTGTGAGGGCAGTCAGTGACAGTACCACTGGCCTGGCCTGGGGTACTAGGGAAGGATGGCCAGGTCCCTTCCACTTTGTGCTTCTGGGTATAAAGTTTGGGTCATCTGATGTCTGGAGCCTGCTGACTCTGCTGTTCCTACTGCAGATCGAGATGGCCATACTGCGATTCCCTTATGANTCTTGGGGGACACCGTTCCAGCAGCTGAAGCAGGTGGTGGAAGAACCATCCCCACAGCTCCCAGCTGACCAGTTCTCCCCTGAGTTTGTGGACTTCACTAGCCAGTGGTGAGTGTCTGGGCGTGTCCTCTCCTCCTGCATCAAGTAAACCCTTAAGCCACATGGTATCAAAAGGTAGGAAGCAGTGACAGCTCCAGCATGAGCAAAACCTGAGTCCCAGTGGGAGGTTTTAGTTTAGACTTCCCTGAAAGGATGAATCAGGGGAGGAATAGTGTGTGTGTGTGTGTGTGTGTGTGTGTGTGTGTGTGTGTGTGATAATATGTATATTATGGAAGATTAAAATGCATAATGAAGTTTGCTTTTATTGGTGCCTAGAAGTTTTTATCAGATTACAGAATGTTCATGGAAGCTTTATAAAAATCATGTTTAAAGTTATAAAAAATAAAAAAGCAATTATACAGACCATGTTCTCTAACCATAATTAAATAACCACATGGAAAGTAAAAGTGNATTCTTGTAAATAACACTGGGGTTATAAAAGAGATTTAGAAAATACATTTTTAAGAAGAAACTAGTGAGAGCAAACCAGCGTTTGNGTGTTGTGGGCCAAGAGGTGCTCAGAGAATAAGACAAAGCCTCTCAATAGAAAACAAGAAAAACNGAAAGCAGATGAGTCCAGTAGCAAGGCTCATTGATTGGTTGGACCCTTTCTGATTGGACCTTCATGCTCCAGAACCATTGAGTGAAGTCTTCCCTTCTGGTAAAGGATAATCTAGTATGTGGTCATTAGGCAGAGCATTTCAGGGTTGGTGTCATGGAGACAACTGGACTCCAAGAGGCAGGGAAAGCTGCTACAAGACTGTAGTTTGTACCCATGGACCCCAAGCCACTTTGCGAGACCCCCAGACAGTCTCGCTCCTTCTCTGAGCCCCAGGAGTATGCTGCTTAATGGGGGCAAGCCCAGCCTGTCTAGATTCGCTTCCTCCGTGTGAGCCTGGCTTCACTGCCCTCTTTCCTAGCCTAAGGAAGAACCCCGCGGAGCGCATGAGCTACCTGGAGCTGATGGTGAGTGTGCATGGGAAGTGCCTGCCCTGCCCCTGTGCTGTGCAGTGTCTGGGTGGGGCTGTCTGGAAGAGGGTTGTGCCCGAGGGTTCACATGCACAACCCAGGCCTTGTGGAAAGGTGCACAATGCTGTGACAGTAGGGCAGAGGAGTCAGTGTGGCATCAGAGATGTTTCCTAGATGAGATGCCATTTGAACTGAGCTGGAAGAGTGGATACGGGCTTTTTGCTGATGAAGGAAGGGTAGAGGGTCTGGTAGAGCAGAGGCCTGGTACCCTTGAGGAAAGAGATGTTTGTGTGGTGGGAGCACTGCTGCAAGAGGCTGAGGCAGAGCCATAAGCTCTGAGGGTTTTGGAGGGCTTCTGGGATAGTGGTCCTAGAAGGACCAGAGGGAGTTGGCCAGGCAGGAGGAGCATGCTGGGGTGGATCAGCCTTGAGTGGGGGGCTTCCCCTTTATGCCTCCTCCTGTACCCCTTCACCCCCAGAAATTGTGCCTCTGTTTCCTACCAGGAACACCCTTTCTTCACCTTGCACAAAACTAAGAAGACGGACATTGCTGCCTTTGTGAAGGAGATCCTGGGAGAGGATTCATAGGGGACTGGTCTGGGACCCCACTGGTCTGCCAGCATCCCATACCCCTCTGCTGGGGCAGCACTTACCTACAGCCATAAGCTACTGCCATTCTGGTCCTGGGCATTCCAGGAGGAATTGAGGGGGTTGTTCCTGTCTGGCTTGGCAACTAGCTCTCCCAAGTGCCAAAGAATCAGACCTCAGGGGGCTCCTAGCCAGGCCCACATGGGGGCTCCTAGCCAGGCCCACATGGGGGCTCCTAGCCAGGCCCACATGGGCCCCACAGTGCCTCTGCTGTTGCTGCTCCCAGGGTCTCAGGCCTCCCCCCATGNGATGAATTTGGAGGGGTCTGTGTACCCCCTGCAGATGCTGTTGCCTCTTGAAGAGGAGGCAGCTGGTGCTTCTGTGGACAGGCCATAGCCTTGGTACTGTCCTGGATGCCACCCAAGTTGTATATATATTTTAAATCCCAACTGAATGGACTTTGTACACTGGCCTGGATCAGGGAGATCTCTATCCTGTCTCGGGTGCTGAGGACACACTATGGGGATGAGCCATGGGAATCCCCTAAGACTTCCCTGGGAGATGTGTTGAGTTGCCCAAGGCCTTCACCCAGCACTGGCCAGTGGTCTCTCAGGGGCACACTGACCTAGGCCCTAGCCTCCACCTCTAGTGGTATCTGCCTTTATTTTTAAACTATTATCCTTGTTGCCTTTTGCTTTGTGGGTGTTGCTGGTTTTTCTTGCATGGTTTGAAGCTGGTTACTTAACCCTAGGTGCCAGCAGGGTCACAGCTACCCCTGTGCTCAAGCTGGAGTCTACAGGATGGCTCAGGCTCTTTGCACAAGGCCACCAGGGGAGCCATATCAACTCTCCAAGTGTGACCAGCTCNTGGGAGCTAATAGGTTTACTTTGGTGGTGTTTTTAAAAAAAAAGAAAGAAAATATATTTTTGTGAAGAAAGGCCTGCCTTTCCCAGCCTTTCCCTGGGCAGGAACCTATTGCTGTTTTAATTAAAAAAACAAACCAAAACACTATGTGTGACTGACTTTCTTGGGGAATTGTGGGACCCTAGGTGGAATCCTTACTTTGGGACTATGCCAGTACGGCATGACTAGGGCCTGGAGGCTGCCGACCCACCAGGGCCTGTACTTGCCTGGCCACAATTCCCAGGAGGACACAGGTTCTTGGTGTGCTATGGTGAGGAGGTGCTTCATTCCATGGCCACCCAGGCTAGATCCCTGTAAGGCCACCTGACTCACCACCATTGAAGTCTGCTGATAGCCAGAGGTAGAGAGATGACTGGGTAGGAAGTAGCAGGTTCCACATTGATTGCTCTATGTTGTCTCAGTTTACAGATGAGAAAATGTCCTCAGAGAGTTCCCAACACTTACTCAAAGCCGGCTGAGGCCCAGGGCAGGTAGTGGTGCCTAGAAGAAGGCTTGGAGGGTGTTGCTTGGTAGAAAGCCCTAGTCCTGTGCTTCTTGCGATGTGGGCTAGGACAGAAACCCCATGGGCCTTATCTTCTGTAAGAAGGAATGTGTGTGGTCTTAGGTACTGCTGTATTCAGGTGTATGGTTAACATCCTAAAGGACTTGTGTCCATACACTACTCTTTGGGGTCATCACAGCCTGGTGGCTTCTCCCAGCTTAAATGTAGGTCCAGAGCTATAGTACTCTGGAGAGAGGGTTATTACTGACTAGGGTGGAGTCATGTGCTCATGCCCAAGCCAGAAGACTGGAGTGTGACTTCAGGCATAGGTGGACCATGGGGGAGAGTCGGCACATGACAAAGGTGAGGGCAGAGCCTTGGTGTGCCTGGGAGAGCACAGAATCACATGGGAGCTTCCATCACCATTCCTCACGGGCCTCTGCTGTAACTTCCCTGGTTCAGCTTTCATAGCTTCCTGGAGCTTCTCGCCTTTAGACCTAAGGTTAGTTCTCATCCCAGAGGCCTGCATGGGCCAGCTCTGTCCCATTTTCCTGTCANNNCCTTACAGGACNGCCATGACTTAAAAGAGTGGCCCACCAGGCTCGATGTCATCAGGGCAGATGATTGACCCACCACAGTATCTCTGTGAGAGGAAACCGCCAATCCCTAAGGGGACTTGGTCAACTTTTGTTGAATAAATAAATAAATAAGAGAGAATCTCAAGCCGAACGTGGAGTAGTGGAGTAGTGAGCGCACACAGGATAAAGCAGGAGTGCATTTGGGCTCGCGCATGCGCAGGTCCTTCCTTGCAGCAGTCCGTCTAGGGCGCGGCCCGATCACATTTCCCTGGCCNCCAGGAGGCGGCAGAGCCTCGACTTAGTCCAGCCCCTCTAGGCTCTGTAGGTTCTGCAGGGTGTTCGCCAAGCTCACAGGGCAATCTGAGAGCGCCAGCTCTGCATCTGGCAAACCGTTCAGCTTCTAGAGGGCAGCGCGCTTTACAGAGTGCTCAGCGGCCTCCCAAACAGGCTCTGAAAAGGAGATAAAAATTTGCAACCCACTGTGGGCCTCCCAGGAACTTAATAGTTTACCAAGCACTTCACAGTTTGCCTGCCGAGATCCGGCTGGCACCTCATAGCATATTCCTTTACAGCATATAGTACTGCAAATAGTGGTTTCGGTCCCTTTACCATTTGGAGACCTTTAGCCCACCATCCAGTATACAAATCACATTGACATTTCAAAGCACAGCCCCACTGGTTACAGTGAAGTTCCCACACCAGGCTCCTTGCTTAATAGCAGGCTCCTCTTGTCCCTATTCCCACTTCTTGAGTCAGGGTCAGGGGACTAGGAACCTATTAGAGTCCCACAGAGACCCACTGTCTCTGTTTCCCATCAGGCAGCTGGTAGAACCAGCNGGCATTTCTAGGTCTGGGGTTAGTATCTCTGGACTGATGGACACAGAGACTTTTCTCTTTCAGTCACACCACAAAGGCCACCAAACAACTCGAACACTACAATAAGATAGGCGTGTTCTCGAACTGCTTCTGAAGACACGTGGCACTTACTGGACACTCCTTCCCAGAGGCCAGGGCAAGCAGCCACTGTTAAACACCAGCTATCTCTCCTCCCTCAGAACTGTACTGCAGCTCCTGCTTGACTCTTCCCTGGAATAGTTACTACTGACTGTTGACTTCTTGAGTTACTCAGGAGACAAACCAATGGGCATGCCNGTGGCAGTTTGTAGATCAGGTTAACTGAGGTGGGAAGACCCCACCCTAAATGTGGGTGGCACCATTCTATGGCGTAGCCTCCTGGACTGAATGAGAAGGAGAAAACAAGAGGAACCAGCATCNGTCTCCCTCTGCCTCTTGACTATGGATGATGCACTATGGCCAACTGCCTCAAGCTCTGGCCACCATGGCTTCCCCACCACGATGGACTGACTGTACCCTCAAACTGAGCCAAAGGTCAAACCTTCCTCCCTTAAACTGCTTTGGTCAGGCATTTTGTCACAGTAACAAGAAAAATAGTATCTTCCAGGTGTCCTCCAGTGCCCCGTAGTAGCTGGCCCTGCTACCACCCTGCTCCTGATTGCTTGATTTATTTCCATATACACAAACACACTGTCTTCTCTCCCCCAATACTTTCCCTTGAGATCTGCTCAGAGACCCCCCTCCTTAGAAAGTCTGCCTGACTACCCGCAGCATGTCTCATTTCCTTAATGGTCATTTGTCAGCATCCTTGTCCCTTCTCTGCCTCTGGGACTGGACCCGGAGGGTCTGATTGCTCAGAGCCTGGCTCAGTGAGCTGAGCTGGAAGGTGGGATGATGAAGGTGGGATTGATGAAGATCCTGACAGCTATGTGAATTCTGGACAGCCCTCGTGTGGAGCCAGCTCCACTATGGCTGACTTCCTGTGGGGTCTCCCTGCACACCCAGGATGATCCAGTTCTATGCTGGAGGCTGGCCTGGGAGAAGCCTTTTGCTCACCTGGCTGTCAGTACCATAGGCCCAGAACCTGCCAGCTTCTCTCCCTTCCAGTTGTGAAAACCTGCACAACCTGCCAGNAGCTCTCTCCTCTATCTTAAGCTTTTTCCTGTTTNGTTTTGTGGGCAGGGATATACCTGGGCNGCAGGATCCAAGTTACCCCATCTTCCAGCAGGAAGGTAAGAGTGGGTGCCTAAGACTTTCCCCACGGCTCTCACCCCCATGGAGACTTGAGCATCTGTTTTTACCTCTATACGCCCCCACCCCTGCCAGGGAGGTCACTCCACAGAGACAAGTTTTCCAAAGGGTCCTGGTCTGTCATCTGACCCTGTTCTGCTTCCTAAAGCCTGCAACATGAGGGCTGTGTGCACACTCTGGCATGTGAAGTGATGGCTTCTCTACCCACCCCTNCCCAAGCACATGGGAGGGTATACATATACACTAGCTGCTTTACACTCAGTAGAGGCCCCTTTATCTTCACNCCCTGGGCAGCTGGTAGTAAGGCTCTCCAGAAGCTCACAGAGGCTCAAACAGGTTCTGGCCACTCAGAGCAGAACCATGGAGGGCACAGAAACCAGATGTCCTCATGACCCAAGCTCTGNGCCATTGCANCTGGGCTACCTACCAAGCCAGGTTTAGCCAGNCACGGTCACCTGTGNTACAGCAGGAGCTCTGTTTCTTTTGAATACCAAAAGGAACATGGGGGACTTGACTTGGGGAGNTAGCAGTAGCTGCTATCTCTGGTTGGGGATGGGGCAGTTGCTCTGTTCATGCGTCTCCCAAACCTTCCTTCCAGGGTGCACTGCTGCATGGCACCTAAAGAAAATGAAATCTCTACAGCAGGGGTGTCTGTCTGTGTTCTCTGTGGGGCTTGGCACATGGTAAATGCTATCTGAGCACCTACTGTGTAACAGGAAGCATTCTAGCCCTGAAGAGCCAAGCAGGGCTACCAGCCCTGAGCNCTTTCTCAGCCAACTCAGCTGGCATCTCAGATGTTCCACCTTTCCTGTCATCGCTCTCCAGGGAGAAACATCTGGTTACAGTCAATTAATTATCGNGATCATTACAACTAATGAAGCTCAGTTACAATTCAGTCATTCCATTTGATTAATTGAATTATTTAAATTGAATTTAAACGCTCCCAGGTGGGAGGGCACTCANTGGCACTGAGAGGACATGGAGTTGAAGGACAGGTGGCACTGGCCCCGGTGGGCTATGCAGGGAGTAGACTTGATTTCCAAGGAAGAGTTCTGGAGCAAGAGACATGTGCCAGGATTGCTTTGTGCTATGCCCCTGTCTCAGCCAGGCGACACTGTTTTGCCTTCAGAACTCTACTCTGTATCCCTTACTCTGCATCCCCAGTGCAGGCAGTCCTGAGTCTCACTCAGACCTTGAAGGTGTCCTAGCATCTTTCTGAAATTTCACTTCCTCTGCTCCAAACCGACCTCTCCTCCAAATATTGATCCTCTAGGACCATGGTAGCTTCCGGAAACACCCTGCAAAGTGCAGAGACCCACTAAAGGCAGCCACTGGGNGCTACATTCCTATGCTCGTCCCTCTGGTCCATGTTCAGACCCCAGTCCACTATCCGTTCCANAGCTGCTGCTACCTGAAGCCTTGTGTGTGGAACCAGGCTTGCCCTTTGAGCCTTACTCTCAGTGTCTGTCCCGTAGGCTGCTGGGGCAAGTACAACAGGCCGTCAGCAGTATGGGAACAAGGACAGAAGCTTGACCAGGTCCCCAAACTCTGCTGGGGCTCACTGAGTGTAGTGACTGTTGGGAAACTTTAGTGAGTTGCCCTGCCTCTCAGGGCTCAGTTTTGCCAGCAGAGGGGCCTTGTGCCGCTCTCCTTGAAGGTGGCCTTAATCTGGGGAAGCGCCTTCACAGGACACAGGCCAAGAATCATGTGTGCCATCACTCCCTTCATCACCTCTCATCTAGTCTTCCTGTCAAGAATAGCCATCAGGGTTTCTGCATAGGGTTTCTATCCAGCCAAAGACAAAAAGGCTGTCTGGGCTTTCGGGGCTTAAGAGTCTGTGCTGGCCTATGCCCCAGACCTGAAGCATCAGAATCCCAGATACAAATCTGGTCCTTCCCAGATACAAATCTGGTCCTTTCAGTTCTTGCAGTGGGAAACAGGACATTGCCTACCCAGGACCACACACAGGAGGGCTCTTTCCCCAAGCAATCTTTGGATGCTGGGTAGCCAGCCTACCCAACATGGATTCACCTGCCTCTTCCTGCCAGTGAAACCCACTCATCCTTCCCTTCCAATGGCTCTGCTGTCCCCTTACAGGAGCAGCTACCTGCATCAGGCACTGCGGTGCCTAANCTGCCCTAGAGCCTGTGTCTCTTGAAGATATGGCTACTTAGCTTCCTAACACTCTCCCCAGAGCTGTCTCTAGGCCAGTGCTGCTTGTGAGAGTGGGAAGCAGGTCAGCTAGGAATTGATGTTTCTCAGAAGCATCCACAGGCAACGAGAAAGGTCTTGGTAGCTGTGTTCTGTGCTGTGCCTTCAGTGTTCTGAGCTGTAGGAGCTCCATTCATCACAAGAATGACTGTGCTGGTCATGTGCCTCTTGCCAGCTTCTCACCTCCTGGTCCAGATACTCTATGTCCTCTTATTGAAGGATTCACAGCTGAATCCTCTAAGTGTCCTAATGTAGTGGGGACCACATGAGACAGTACCTCTAAGGACTGGTAGAGCAATCACTGAGGCCATGACCTACACACTAGCCCTACAGAGTTTAGGGTCTTTCCCCCTTGGGGTTTCCTCACAGCTTAACCCATTTTACAAAGCTTCGTTTTACCGTCTGCCTGCCCACCTAGCTCCTCCATGCTAGCTGACTTGGGGAAGTTCTTGCACATCTATGGTTCTGTGCTGGGATGTACTGCCAGCACGGGCTACTGGCAGCTGAATCACAGGCCTCATGGTGTCCTCCTACCCATGGAGGCAGGTAATGAAGGTGAATGGGGATGGCTGAGGGTTCCAGTGGAATATTCATCTTTTGGGGCCAAAGTGAAGAGGAATCACAAAGGACCCACAAAGGACTATGAGGTTTCTGGGTTCCTTGTGTGTAGCACCCCATTTATACCTTGTTCCTGGGGTCCTACACCTAATCCCAAACCCTGAATCTCAAGCCAGCTTTAAAGGGGTGGCTCACAACAGGATGAGCCCCAAGGTTCTTTAGGGTCCAGCTTCAGCAGGATAGAGGTGTTCCTCACTCCAAGTGGCCTGACTCCTTCCTTGATTCCCACTGGGATAAGGTCCTTAGAGAAGTTCCTCTGTGCCTGAAGGAACTTTGTGCCCCAGGCTCTGCTNCTGGGAGAACCCAGTCAAAGGTAACCTGTGGGCCTGGGTAACATGGTGGCTCAGTAAAGCCAGAAAACTGTCTAAGNAGTCTAAGCTTGGCTGCTTACTGGAAAACAAAGCAAACCCCATATGAATGGTGGTTTAAACAAAAGGCACTCATGCTCTCTCACTAGTTGGAGGGTCAGTGGTTTGAAGCAGTGGGAGTTGTCCAAGGCCATTGCCTATATCCCTTCTTTGGGTTGTTCTGCCTTCCCCTGAGTGTTTGATTCCCAAATCCACACATCCCAGGTGATTGCAAGACCAAGCCCCCCTTGTGTATGGCAGGATGGGAGAGATTGTAATCAGTGTTCCCTTCTCTTAGAAGTGGGACATATCATGAGGCTCACAGCCCCTTGGTCATCTTTTAGTCACATGGCTAAGGGAAGCTAGGAAGTATAGTCTTTTTAATTGTAGCTATCTTTTGGCTATACTCTTGGGGCTTTGTGGCCACAAGAGAAGAGCCCAGAAATAGGAGCTACCTTTCCATATCTCCCATTGGGAGGACACAAGAATCTTATTTTAAAGCAGGAAGATTTTTTTTTTCCACAGAGAGACTATCTGTGTTTAAGGAAACACGCTGAGGACTCTGTGGGTGGGCATGCAGGAAGTGTTTCGCAGGGGGCATTCTGGGAGGTGTCTGGTGTCTCATGTCCCAGTCAGCTACTGGAGGAGGAAGCACAAGGCATGGCCAGGGAGGAGTTCCTGGGCAGAGAGACCCTCACTTTGAAACCTAGCCTTGAGAGTTTAGATCTCGGCAGCCATGTAAAGAGCCAGGCATGGCAGCAAGGGCCTGTCGTCTCAGTGCTGAGAAGGCAAAACTTGGAGGATCCTTGGAGTTCACTGGTCAGCCAGTGTAGCCCATGTTCAGGGACTGTCTAACACACAGTGGCTTGTGAGGGGAGGGGAGACCCCAGAAAAGGAGCAGGAGTGAAGGCTTCAAGGACCAAGCCAGCTTGAGGATGTAATGTGGCTGACAGAGAATCCTGGAGGGTGTTGGAGGTTAGGGAATCTGCAGGCCTTCTTTGTGTATGGATGTGTGTGGGTGTGGCAGTGCATGTGGGGTAGAGGCTCAAGGCCAACACTGAGTGTCTCCCTCAATCACTCCCCACTTTACTTTTTGAGACAAGAGTCCCTCACTGGATCTGGAACACACTAATTGGCTTAGACTGGCTGACCAGTGAGCTCCAGGGATCCTCCAGTTTTGCCTTGTCAGCACCAGGGCTGCAGGAACATGCTGCCATGCCTGGCTTTTTACATAGGTGTTGAGGATCCAAACTCAGCAAGCACTTCATCAACCAAGCCATCTTTTTAGCTCCCCAGAAGCCTTCTGAGAACAGAGGAAGCACAGTGAGCGTGCATCAGCTTCCCTAACTGCTCAGCTTCCGTCTGAGCCATGAGTGCTGTCCTGGGAGGCTGAGACCAGCCTCCACTCACTCACTGGGGTTGAAAGAACCTGAGTCATGCGGGGCTTGCAGCCATGCCTCCTCTCCTCACAGGAAGCCATGCCTCCTCACCTCACAGGAAGCCATGCCTCCTCTCCTCACAGGAAGCCATGCCTCCTCACCTCACGGGAAGCCATGCCTCCTCTCCTCACAGGAAGCCATGCCTCCTCACCTCACGGGAAGCCATGCCTCCTCACCTCACGGGAAGCCAGGCCTCCTCACCTCACAGGAAGTCTGAAACATTCTATTAACTAGTTACTGTCTTCGATGGCTCCTCATCATCCCATCCTATGTCATACCTGTGCTGCTTGTGTCCCCTGCCTCTAGGTTTCCCAGCATGGACATCCTGTGCANGCAGGACTCCGACGTTTCAGAGTCTCTACGATTCTTTGGGAATGTGTCACAGAAAAGACGCATGTGAGTGGAATCACATCTGCCTGTGAGGGCCACAGTTTGTGCAAGCACATGGCTTCAGGGCCTGGTTGAGCCAATTCTGCCACCTCCTGCAGGGCCAGAGAAGTTTGTGCCTGGCTGGAAAGAGGATTTTTAAAGAACTGTAGAACATACTAAGTAATTTGAAAAGAAAAACTTCATGTGTAATCATTTACACACAAAAATCGACAAGCAAAATTTTGTTAGGAAAGAGTCCAACATAGCTAACAGTAGAGAGAGAGAGGCATAGAGTGAACCTTCTGACACTAACCAGCTTTGACTCCATCACACCCTGTCCTGACTCCATCACACCCTGTCCTGACTCCATCACACCCTCTCCTGACTCCATCACACCCTCTCCTGACTCCATCACACCCTCTCCTGGTTCCATCACACCC
>LZPO01055131.1:121237-131499 GCA_001675575.1 Neotoma lepida
TCCTGACTCCATCACACCCTGTCCTGACTCCATCACACCCTGTCCTGACTCCATCACACCCAGTCCTGACTCCATCACACCCTCTCCTGGATCTTTTGGCCTCACCCTCTTCCCCTCAAATTATCTGGACATCCATCCCACTCATCTCAGACATGATAATTTAATCTTCAAATATTCCCATNTATTTCTGAAAGATTAGGGTTTTTAAATGACAATAGCATTATTTAGTATTCATACATGTAGCAACAATCCCTCACTATTGGCAAATACCTAGTTTCTATTCAAATTTCTAATTGTCTCATAAATGTCAAAATTAGTAAAAGAAGTGAAATAAAGCCCCTGCTGTGGCTCACAGTGCAGCTGGCTGGCACATCTGCTCAGTGTTTTCCAGACACATCTCTGAGTGTTCTTCCTTAGATTTATCTGTTGAAGAAACTAGGGTATTAGATACCCACACCCTGTGTTTTCTGGAAATTGTTAGCAGGGTCTACAGAGTGACCAGACTCAGAGCCAGGTGTGGTGTCACATGCCTGTAATTGCAGTGCTTGGGACACAGATGCAGGAAGATCAGGAGTTCAAGGTCATCCCCAGCTATATAGCTAGTTTGAGGCCAGCCTGGGATACATGAAACTGCTTTAAAGAAAAAAAACAACAACTAAGATTCTTAACCACATGTGGGCTGTGCTTCATTATAACATGAAATAAAAATGTAACAAAGTAATTATTTTACCATTAAGCAAATGGCTAATAGCTGTTTCATTAAACATGTCCTTATTTGACACATTGTGCACACATCTGTGGGTGTGGTTTTTTTTAACTGGGTGCATGCATGCAGTGTGAGGTGTGGACATCTCCATCTCCCCACCTGGCTTCTATGGGTGAGAGGCTCCAAGCTCTCCTCCAGTCCTGCTTGCTCCACAGCATCTGCACTTCGTCCAACAGTGTTTTAATGTTCATTGTCTATTCCATATCCCTCATCCCATCTTGCAGAGCCTCCAGGGATCTGTATTCTCNTCTCTTCTATGTGGTCAACTCCCTTAGCTTCCTTATGCAAATGAATGGGAACGTGCAGTTTGTCTCTCTAGTCTGGGTTATTTCAGTAACCTAATAACACCCAGTTCCATCCATGTTGCTGGCTGCATTTGACAGAATTTCATTCTTCAGTGGTTGATGCTATTCCACTGGGTTCAAGGACCACATTATTTATTTTTAATAAAAAATAAAAATAAAAAACTTACTTTGTTTTTTTTTAAAACTCTCTCTGTGTGTACATACACACGTAAGTACAGATACCCATGGGAGCTAGAAGAGGTTATCAGATCCCCTGGAACTGGAATTACAAGTGTTTGTGAGCTGCTGAATACTGGATGGGGTCTTCTGCAAGAGTAGTACAGGCTGTTACCTGCTGAGCTGTCTCTCCAGCCCCTCACCTCAGACCACATCTTTTAAACCGTTCATCCACCAATGTACATCTCGGTAGGTTTCATTCCCTGGCCCTTGTGAATAATGCTGCAGCTGCCATGGGTGTGCAGGTACCGCTTTCATGGTGTGACCTATCTCCTTTGGCTTGTGTACTCAGTGNTGGGACTGCTGGCATATGGTAGTTGTCTCTTCAGGGTTTGAGAAGCCTCCATGCTGTTTTCCTCAGTGGCTACACTAACACCATCCCACCAGCATCTACACTAACACCATCCCGCCGGCATCCTTGTCTCCATTTATTGTTTTCTTCCATCTCTTCAGTAATACCTGTTCTACCTGGGAGGAGATGACGTCTCACTGTAACTTTGGTTTACGTTTCCCTGGTGGTCAGCCAGACTGAAGATTTTTAAATAGTTGTTGACCATTTGTTTTATCTTTGTTTGAGAAAGNTCTATTTCCCCCATTTAAAAAACCGGATTTTTTTTGCTATTAATTCTTTTTTTTTTTTGCTGTTAATTCTTTTCCAGATGAATAGTCTGAAGCTGTGTCTTGTCATTCTGCAGGCTCCCTCTTCACTCAGCTGATTGTTTCCTTTGCCATTCACAGCTTCGTAGTATGACACAATCCCATCTGTCTATTTTTGCTGCTGTTGTCTGCATTTGAGGTTTTCTCCAAAACACTGTCTCTGCCAGTGTCTCCAAGTGTTCCCGCTCTGCTTTCCTCTGCTCTCTCTCTGGCTTCTTCTGCTTCAGTCTTCACTTGGTTTGGATTCATGACCTGTTCTGAGTTGATGTCTGTGGGTTTCACACTCCCTGTCTGTCTGTCTCTGTATTCCATTTTTCCAGCACCGTTTATGGAAGAGCGTATTCTTCTTCCACTGTGTATTCATGGCTCCTTTGCTGAAAATCAGTTGGCTGTAAATGCCTGAATTGGTGTCTGGATTTTATACTCTTCCCATTGGTCGGTCTCTCCCTTTATTCAGGCTGGCATCACGCTGTTTTGCTTTCTACAGCTTTGTATTGTATTCTGACGTTAGCTATCGTCATGCCTCCAGTTTTACCTTCCTGCTTCAATTTGATTTGTTATGTATGTACAAAAGGTGATCCCTTATTTAGTCTTAAGACCTGTAGGTCTAAAGCTGCTTGCGGTAGCCTTTAAGGATCAGTCTTTTGTATTCCTGTGGTATTTGTTGATTCATTTTTCATCTCTGATTTTATTTGTATGACTGTTCCCTCCNTCATCTGCTCTTGTGAGCCTGGCTAATGGTTATTCAATTTTATTCATCTTTCCAAAAAACATGCTATTGATCTTTTGTATTTATTTCAGTCTCTATTTTATTTATTTTCTTTGATATGTTTTTCTCTATTAAATTTGGGTTTGATTTTTTTTTTCTTTGAGACAGGGTCCCCTCCTGCAGCTCAGGTTTAGGCTTTGCTTCTACAGCCCAGGCAGGCCTTAGGATTTATGCTGTAGCTGAGGCTGATCTTAAATACACAGTGGAGCTCCTGCCTCAGTTTCCCAAACTGTTTTCTCTTTTTAAATTTATTATTATTATTATTAATTATTTTAGGCAGGCTCTTACTATATAACCCTGGCTGACCTAAAACTCACTCTGTAGACNAGGCTGGCCTCAAATTCACAGAGATCCACCTGCCTCTGCCTTCCAAGTGCTAGGATTAAAGTTGTGCACTGCCATGCCCCATTCTTTAAAAAAAATTCTATTAAGTAATTGTGTGTGAGAGACTGTGTGTGTGTAAGTGCAATAGTACATGTGTGCAAGTGTCGGTCCTCTTTCCTACCATGGGTTCTGGGAATTTAACTCAGGTTAGCAAGCTTGCATGGCAAGTGCTTTTATATCCCTGCAACTTGTTTTGTGGCCCATACATTGTCCATGTGCTAATAACGGCAGTGTGAATCCTGACAATGGGATGACACACTCTGCTTGGGTGTTGGGTCACTTGGTCTACAGTATGGTTTAAATCCGATGAAAGTGGGGTGTGGAGGTCTCCAGCTATTAACCATATGGGCATCCACCTTTGCCTTTACTGTGGTATTTGCCCTATCTGTTGTTGCTGCAGCTTGGTGCAAGGGTGTTCGTAATTCATTCTCTCCTGTTGAGCTTATCCATTTGTCTTTATATAGTTGCCCTTCTGTCTTAGTTACTTTTCTATTGCTGTGATAAGACACTATGACCAAGGCAACTTATGAAAGAAAGAGTTTATTTGGGGCTTACAATTTCAGGGGGTAAGTCCATGATCANCATGGTAGGGCATGGCAGCAGGCAGGCATGGTGTTGGAGCAGTAGCTGAGAGCTTGCATCTTGAAACATAATCCTGAGGCAGAGAGAACTAACTGGGAATAGCAGGGGCTTTTGAAACCTCAAAGCCCACCTCCAGTGACATACCTCCTCCAACAAGGCCACACCACCTAATCCTTCCCAAACAGTTTCACCNACTAGGGATCAATTATTCAAACATATGAGCCTTTGGGGGCGGTTCTTGTGACTGNGCTGTCAGAGCTGTCTGACCTTAGGATTTAGTGGAGCAAGCATCCATCACTGGGCGTGGCTGAGACTCTTCAGGTGGCAGGATCACTCTGGCAGTGGGGAACATATCCTCAGGTCCTGCAGAAGCAAGTACTACTGCCAGTAGGGACACCTGAAGTGTGGGTGATGGCACCAGGAGTATAGAAGCAGTGTGTGTGCCCTACAGTCCTGTGAAAGCCTCATCTGATTCTCTTCCTTGCTAAGAACTTAATCGAGATAGCTAGAGTTGAAAACTGGGCTTCATTATGACACTTTCATACATATATATAGTTTCTGCCCCATCCCTCCTCCCACTCCCACAGGTTCCCTCCCCATTCTGCTCCCATGTCACATATATTTAAATCTGGCTTCCATATATGACAAAAACAGAGTATTTGTCTTTGTGCATCTAACTTATTTCATGTTACATAACGGCCTCCAGTGCCATTTATTGTCCTATGGATATCATAGATTCATTTTTCTTTGCCACTAAAGAACTCCTATAGTTCTACATGTATGTGTATCACATTTTCTTTACCCATTCATGTGCTGGTGAGCATCCAGGCTGTCTGTCTGGAATAGTGTTACAAGTATCTGTGGTATGCTAACTTAGATTCTTTCTAGTGTACACCCAGGAGTGCTATGGCTGGGGCCTGGGGGGTTCTATTGCCAGTGTTTTAAAAGAGCATCTACACTGATTTCCACAGTGGCAGCACCTACCAGTTCACACTCCCACAAGCAATAAACAAGAACTCCTCTTTAACCACACCCTGNCNAGCATTTATTTATTTATTCATTTGTTTGTTTGTGTTGTTTTGGAGATGAGAGTTCTCTGTGTAACAATCTTAGCTGTCCTGGATCCCAATTTGTAGATCAGGTTGGCCTCGAACTTCCAGAGATCTTCCTGCTTCTGCCTCCTGAGTGCTGGGATTAAAGTCGTGTGCCACCAATGCCTGGCTGTTTGTTTCTTGATAAGAGCCATTTTGTCTGGTAATCTCATTGTAGTTTGGTATTTCTCTGATGGCTAAGGATATTGACCNTTTTTATGTGCTTATTAGCCAGATACATTTATTCTTTTGAGAACTGTAAATAGACAGTTTACCCATTTATTGGTTGGGCAGTCGGGGTTATTTGATTTTTGGAGTACTTTGTAAATTCTGGACATTAACCCCTGTCTGATCTAGAGCTGACGGACTTTCCCGAGCCTGGAGCTGTGTTCCTCTATAAGCTCCACTGTAGGTGGAGGCTCTAGTAGGGAGAACTGTAGTGTCAAGTCCTGGAGCATGGTGGATATGTCTGGAGGCTCCCCAGGAATGAGCCTCANTCCTGTGGAGCAATGGCAATGTCNGGAATGTGGTGCATGAGGGACATGTCCCTAGCACCTGCCATGGTGAGCATTACTGGAGATGGCACCTTCCAGCAGCAGTAGTGGTGCTAAGGGCCTGGACCAATGGAGGTGTGTCTTCAGGCTGCACACTTGTCAAAACTCACAGGAATTCTAGGGGACCAGAGCCCTGGGTCCCAGGGAGCAAGCATTTTAACCAAGTTTGGAGAGGGNCACCTTCATTGTCCCCTGTTACTAGGACTCTGTTGTGCAGAGGTGCCAGGATGTCAGGGCATGGGCTGGTCTTGTTCTGAGGCTGCAGCCTTTGTATGAGTGTGAGGAACTTTGGACTTTTTTTTTCTCCCTAGAACTCTTCATGTTCTGATGGTCATAACTTGGCTTCATTAATTCATTAGTGGTTTGCAAATAAATCTCAGATCAATTAGTAGACACACAATGATGGTTCGGACCCTATCATTCCCTTTGTATTTGTGGTTGAAATAGTTCTACCGGGAGCAGCCACCCTTCAGTCAAATTTGTGCTCCTTAGCTACCTAATTGCATGGCTGGTAAAGGAAAGACAGAATTCATGTTTTCCTGGCTCACCCCACAGTTCTTTAAATAAAACCACTCTCTCAGTGGCCCCAAAAGGTTAAGAAATAACTGAACTCAATAATTCAAAGATATCTGTGTGTTTTAATTGGTTGAAATAATTACTGTTATTGAGGCTGGAATTATGCTATCTTTCTAACCGGTCCTCGAGCCCTTGGCCTTGCCTCTGGTGTTCTTTCAGAGCACGCCTGCTATCTGGTTTGGAAAAGTGCTGAAGCAGGTTCATCTAGAATCCTTCCTATTGGCTGGACTCAGCTGTATGTCTGTGGAGCCCAGTGTCTTAGTGGGAATTTGTGCTTAGAAACCACAGTCTGGGCACTAGCAGTACAGAAAGCTACTTCATAGGTCATGGATTTTATGTCATTAGTTCAACTTTGGATCCACATTCAATACCATTGGATTTTTATTTAACCCCTGGGATCTTAGTGACACTGGGACAACAATGAGAAAACTGTNTTCTTGAGCCCAAGGCACACAAATAACAACAGGGAGATGTGATAGAGAACCTGTAGATGATTTTTTTCTGTTTCTTTTTATTAATTAATTCAGTTAGTTAATTATGGAGGGGCAGTGAATGGACACATGTGGGTGGAGGTCAGAGGACCACTTATGTGAGTTATTTTTCTCCTTTCATGTGGGTCTTGTGGACTAGACTCAGGCTGTTGGTCTTGGCAGCCAGCACCTTTACTCACTGAGCCATCTTGCTGGACATCTGGATTTCTTTTCAATGTTAGGGTGTATGGCAGCAGAGATGTATGGTCATGCTAGGGCTCACAGAAGTCCCTTGGAATGGTTCTTCTTTGTGCTGACAAAACTGGGGCACACAGGCCCATTTGTTTCCTTTTGTTTTCAGCATTTACACTTTATAAATATGTGTTGTGGAGGCCTGTTCTTTTCTGAAGGGAAGCAGGAGCGGTGGACCTGGGGAAGAAGGGGGGTGCGTTTGGTGGTGGGAGAGTGGAGGGAAGGGAGGCTGCAGTCTGATATATTGTAAATTATAAAATTAAAAGAAAAAAATAAATTACTCAGAGCTAAAAAAATAAATGTGTATAATTGTAGAATATTATTTTAAGATGTATTACTTCTTTTATGTTGCATTTGTTTAACTCTGTGAAGCTGTGTTACTGTGCCTATCTAAAACACCTAATAGTCTAATAAAGAACTAAACAGCCAATAGCAAGGCAGGAGAAAGGATAGGTGGGGCTGGCAGGCAGAGAGCATAAATAGGAGGAGAAATCTGGGAAGAAAAGAAGAAAGAGCAAGAGAAAAGGAGGAGGGTGTCAGGGGCCAGACACTCACCCCCACAGCCACTCACCCCCACAGACACTCACCCCCACAGCCAGCCATGGAGCAAGAGTGAAAGTAAGATTTACAGAAGTAAGGAAAGGGAAAAGCCCAGAGGCAAAAGGTAGATGGGATAATTTAAAGTTAAGAAAAGCTGGCAAGAAACAAGCCAAGCTAAGGCTGGGCATTTATAATTANGAATAAGTCTCCATGTGTGATTTATTTGGAAGGTGGNTGNTGGGTCTCCCAAAGAGTAAAGACAAACAACAACATATTGTAATTACATTACTATGAAATCAAATCTAGAAAACAAAGCAGTGAGTTTACAATAAAAACTGCCCAGCGTACTCACTTTCTCAGATGTCCTCTGAAGTGCTCACAGGACAAAGGGCCTGGAGTTCCCATGAGGCTCTGCACACAGGCTTTCCACTTGGTCCCTTTACAGAAGATGCTGCCCCCTACCTGGATTTCTGCTGTGGAGTGGGGTGGAGGTGAGCCTGATGAGCTGCTCTTCCTGGTTCATGGTGTGGTCTTTCCCTGACTCAGTGGCATCATAGTGGTGCCTGTTCCCTCTCAATGCTTCCACTGAGTGCTCCCACTGAGTGCTCCCACTCTCCCTGCCCAGGTTCTATGCTCATTAGGTCTCAGACAAAGCACACTCCAGAAAGCTGGAGTGGTGACTCTCTCCTTTGGCACACAGTTTGCCCTGTCTCCCTGGCCTTGGCACCAGTCCCTGGCACAATAAGAAGGGTCCTTATTTGTAGCTAGAGCTGCACCCAGGTCCTAGAGATGTGCCAGGCAAGTAGCAGTTACTCAATTAATATTTGGGAATAATGCACATATTATTTTAGCATCCCCACCATGCCCTACCCAATATAAGGTTTTTTTAAACAATTTATTTATTTTTATTTTATGTGCATTGGTGTTTTGCCTGCATATATGTCTGTGTGAGGGTGTCAGATCTTGGAGTTACAGTTAGCTGCCATGTGGGTGCTGGGAATTGAACCTGAGTCCTCTGGAAGAGCAGTCAGTATTCTTAACCACTGAGCCATCTCTCCAGCACCCCTAATATAGGTTTAAAGAAAAAAAAGACCCCTTTTACAGTGGATTAAAGGTCTCACAACACTCAGAAGTGGAGAAATTCAAAGTAGACTGCCAACCCCTGCTGCACACCACACGCCATATACCTTCCTGGCAAATTAAAGAGTCATATGGGGAAGCAAGAAGCTAATTTTTATAACTTCTCTAAAATTTTAATGGAGTTTATTGGCCAATAGAAAGATAAAATATGATTTATACAGTCAATGAGATGTTAGTTAGCNTTTAAAAGAATGGAAATTCTGACACAGGCCCACCCTGAAAACATAAACATGACTCAATTCCACTCATAGAGACCGATAGAGGTATCAAACTTGTGGAGACAGAAAGAAGGGTGGAGTTGGGGCTCGAGGAACTATTGGAGATGTGTTTAATAAGTCCAGAATTTCAGGATATGGAGAGCAGAGAGTTCTAGAGATGAAGGTAGGGATGGCCACACAGCATTGTGAATATATCCAATACNACAGAACCACATACTTGAAACAGTTAAGATGACAGGTTGACTTCATGTATACTTTATCATAACTCAATCTTTATGTGCCATACACAACATGCCAATCCTGAGAGTGTATGAAATGAATATTTGGCTTAAACTGAGCTCCAAGACAAACCCCAGAGGGTCCACCTCTTGCCTAAAGAAATAGTGTCACAGTGGTCCCATTGAAGCCCTAAGTGCATCCTCTACTTCCTCCCCACCCTGCCCTCAAAAGTTCCCCCTTCGAAGGTCAGGTGCATCATTTGTGCTTTCTTCTACATTCTTCAGGCAGGGAATGATGCGAAGCCCATGTTCCCTGTGGCTCCTTTCCTCCATGAATATTTTGGGAGTGTTTTCTTTTTCTTTCCTTTCTTTTTTCTTGCTATTATCTGTTAAACTTGTGTACATGCCATAGTCTCTTTGCTATGTCTCATGTATTTTATAGTTAGATATAAATATCTAAAGTACTAAATATGAAAGCTGACACCTTGAAAAAAAATGGACTGTTTTCATAGCCTCTGGGGAGNGAAGCATGACATCAAAGACAGAAGTCACAGTGCACAGGTTGACATGTCGGATGGTAAAACAGCTTAATATGCTTGTGGATGAAATGTACCTGAAGCAGAGCAGGGAATGTGACACACAAACTACAAAGCAAGCGAGAGAAAATTCGTGTCCTACAAATCAGACTGATGGACACCTCCCCTGTCACCATTCTAATGTACTCNGTCGTACTTGAGGAGGCTTATAAACAAACAAGTCATTCTTTCACCAAAGAATCCCACTTTTAGGAAACAACCAGAGATGTGCACCAAAACTCATATACAAGACATCTTTCTCAGTCGCATCTGTAGTCAGGAAAACGATGGAAGTGACCCAAATGTTAAGCAGCAGGGGACAGCTCTAAACATCAAAGTTCCCAAAATGCTCTCCAGAGACCTGTCTGTGTGNGCAGGGAACGGGTTAGAATTTAGTTCCGAGAAGAAAAGCAGACAATACTCAGATTGCTGTCTGGGGTGCAGAAGGATGTGGTTGCTTTGAAGGGCATTCTGACACTCTCTTTTCAAGGTAGACACACATAGATTGCACAACTAGAAAACTTAATCTCAGCCCCTTACCCCATAGAAACACAAGTCTGTGGCTGCATGAAGCTGAGACNAAGGGTTCATAGAGCTTTATTTATAAGAAACAACCGGAGACAGCCAAGATATCAGCAGCCGAGTGAGTGAGAACCACACCGAGGTATGCCATGCTGTGGAACAGAACTCAGCACTGAGAAGGGGGAGCTTCTCCACTTCTCCANAGTGTTGAGACTCTTCACAGAAGAGCGTTCCCATTATGGAATCTATCACACATGCCGTTCTGAAGAAGGCAAACCAGAGTGAGAGGAAAGAGTTTGCCAAGGTTAGGGATCGTCTGCTAATAGGCAAAAGTGCTCTGTATCATGAGGTAGTGATGGTCCCAAGGCTGCCTGCAAGTGTTGCTTCAAACTGCTGAGTCTTCTCAATAAGGGGTGTAGCTAGAGCA
>LZPO01055131.1:131688-160036 GCA_001675575.1 Neotoma lepida
TTGTGCACATTTGTGCAGATGCAGAGACTCTGTGATAGCGAAGCCCACAGTTTTGATGGTTGAACTAAATTAAGTTTTGCTTTCCAGTCTTAATCCTGATGTAACTGACTATCGGAGGCCTTTTCCACATGATGACACTGACTTCCCTCCTGTGACTCAACAAAGGCTTTCCACAGTGACCATCAACAAGGGAGACAATAAGGGAGGCAGCAGTCTGGCNCCTCAACTGTCCCAGCCTGAGTGTTCACTATGAACTGAGTTGCACAACCCCACCTCAACAGCAAGGAGGCTGGGAGGTGGCAGGAGAGATAGATAACCCGCTAATGCAGACTCTTCCCTCTATCTCGTTCCCTCAACATCACTTGTTTAGCTTACACATAGGACATAGCCCTCACTCTTAAAACCTGTCCCTGCCAGCTTTTAGCAACAGCCATGTGGGCTCCCTGGGTGACACGCGTGGTCAGTCANTTGGTAAGCTTCCTATTCGCCCACAGCCTTCTGGGCTAAGAAAAGAGGTTCTCAAGTCAGAGGCGGGCACACACCTTTAAGNCCAGCACTCAGGAGGCAGAGGCAGGGAGATCTCTATGAGTTTGAGGCCAGCCTGGTCTACAGAGTTCTAGGACAGCCANGGCNACACAGAGAAACCTGGTCTCTGAAGCAAACAAAAACAAACAAACAAAAAGCCCAAAGAAAACAGGTTCTCTATCCTCTCCACNTAGCCCAGGGGCCAGAGGGGGAGAATCATTCCCATCAGAAACTGTCTAGACATTCCAAATCCTGAGCCATTTTGGGACCCCCCTCCAGGCAGCCTGCCCACCCAGTGAATCTCCCATGAGGTCTATTGTCACTCTTCGGGGAGGAAGCCACCTGTCCTGGGTCTTTCAGAGCCTCACTGTGGAATGGCTTCTTTCTCTTGTTTTGTTTTCTCATCTTGGCCCCATGAGGAGAAAGATTTTCTACCTTTTCCAGCTGATTTCTTGTCTCTTAGAAGGGTGATGGTCTATTTAGTCCCATTTTAAATTTCAAGTCATCCATGGCTTTGATAACCCCAGGCATGGTGGCTACACTTCCCTTAGAGCCCAGGGCCTCTTCTCCAGTGCTTGTGTAACTGGTAGCNTGCTGCAATAAATGCATCTCCTACACTGCCCTGGCTTCTGCCTCTCTGTGGTCTTAGTAATGTCAAGGGCAGTCTGTGTGCAGAGGGCAAGTAGGAGGCCATGCCCTTAATCCAACCTTTAGCCTGACACAGCTTCACCCACTGAGAGGGTTTGCAGGGTTTAAGGTTCCAAGTGCTTGAACTGCTGAACTGTCTCTCCCTGGGAGGAATGTAGACGCTGCAGGAATGCTCTCTCTCCCCATCTCCATCTTTTTTTTTTTTTTTTTTTTTTTTTGGTGATTCATGTAGCTATGCACTTTCTTAGATAATGACTTAGAGTGTACAGACCATGCAGTGAGAAGATTATATTGTTATTAGCATAAACAATACAAATATTTTAATTTTTAAAACATGAACTACAGAAGATCAAGCAGTAACTACTGATTTATAAAAAGTCACTATTAGCATATAGAAATAATCCTTAATTAGAAGTTACAGGTGATTGTGAGTCACTCCACATGGATGCTGGAAACCAAACTCAGGTCCTCTGGAAGAGAGCCACACTGGTTCTTAAGCCACAGAGACATTGCTCCAGCTCCATAAATGACATTTCTTTGCTAATGTTACATAACTACCCACCCAACAATGACCATACAGTGGGTGAGATATAATTTAACAGTGTCATACCAATTTTACTAACTATAAAGATTTTTTTTTCAATACAAGGTCTCAATACACATAGTCCCGCTGCCTCAGCCTCTGGAGTGCTGAGGTTACAGGGACCCATGGCTATTNGGAGCTAGAAAATATTAACACAACTACTTATTGACAATTTGTCAACCCATAAATCTAGACNACCATTTCTTCTCTAGTAAATTGAATTGTTTTCTCTGATGTGAAATCATTTTGCTTGAATTTTTTTAATCCTTTTTAATCCAAACTAGAAATATGTAACTTTTCTCCTAAAAATTAAATCACTTTTTTACAAATTGAATTCTCTGATTTTTTTTTGTTTCATCAGCTTGCTTTAAAGATATCTACATGTTCAATATGCTCGTTCAAAGTTTGGCCTACACCAAATGGTTGTTTAACCTACATATGGGCCAATCCTTCTGGAGAAAGTATGAGCATACAGCCAAGACCACTGGGCCATTGAAGAGATGATGACACACCTTGAGCACTCAAGTCTGGTGTGATGGGGGGCAGCTGAGAACTGGATATGCAGTATTACCAGACATCACCAGGCCTGAACCATGGTTTCTGTCTGCCACTGTGCAAATACAGCAGGTATGCCATCCCCTTCTGCTTTAGTCCTCTGCTTTCATCCAGTTCTTTATGGGCAGATGTTACTTGAAGTTCACACAGAATCCTAGAATTTCCACAAGTCTTCTTAATTTTCTTGCAGTGATCAAGGTCAGAAGCTGAACCCATCAGCACTAAAGCCCTGCACTGAGGGTCTGCTTCAGAAGCAACCCCACTCTACCTGCAAGCCACTCAAAGCGTTTCTTTACCATCTGGAGTCCTTCTGGACTTACTTCTTCTACTTCTTCTTTTTTTTTTTGAAATAATTTATTTTTATTTTATGTACATTGGTGTTTTGCCTACATGTAGGTGTTTTGCCTATATGTAAGTCTGTTTGAGGGTGCCAGATTCCCTGNAACTGGAGTTATAGACAATTGTGAACTGCCCTGTGGATGCTGGGAATTAAACCTGGGTCCTCTGTAAGAGCAGCCAGTGCCCTTAACCTCTGTGCCATCTCTCCAGCCCGGACTTACTTCTCTGAGGCCATGGTAAGACTGTCTTTCCTCTGACTCCGATCTCCCCATGGCCAGAGTCTCCAGGAATCATTGCCAATAACATCAGTGAGAACAATCTCTTTCCCACCCCCATNGTCGTGGATTTCTGACTTACCTGGTCCCTTTTTGATTCCTTTCAAATTTTCATCTTCCTTACGAGTCTCACNCAATGCAGCTGAGAGCTGTAGGCACACTTGGACTCAGTTCTCTCTGCACTAGAGCGAGGAACTCAGGACTGACTTGGTTGCCTTCTAGGTAATCCCTAGACATAGCGTCACTGTGGGANGGNCCTCAGCCATGCTGGGTGATTGTCTTGGCCATCGCCACCAGAACCAGGCTAAGGCTGCTATTGTGAGACTCTTGATGGCAGCATTGCTCTCCTTACGTCAGCTTTGCTCACCCTCTTGGCTCTGTTTGTTTGTTTTGTGTTGTCTTGTGCTGGGGTGGTACCCAGAGCCTTGCCACCAAAGGCAGGCTCTCAACCACTGAGCCACACCCCCAGCAGCTCTGTGTCAGCAACACTAACACGGGCTGCATTAACAAAGTACCCTCATGGCTCATATTAGAGAAGTTCATTCTGCCCCTGCACAGTCCCCTGCAGCAGGATGGGGATTTAGGACTGAGGATCTGGTTCCCTTCTCTTATACTGATCTGTCTTCCAAGATACCCAGAGCAATAGAGGAAAGAAACAGAGGAGAGGCACCAGGTCAGAAGTGCTCCAGGTTAGTGGCATGCACTGCTGACATTAGGGAAAGAGCATGTGTGGTCATCAGAGTCCACTCAAGGCTGGGAGGGCTGGGTCAGTGCAGGCCCCAGGCACTCAGTGATACTGTAGCAAAAGCCCCCAGGGCAGGCCCACACAGAGACAGAAAGTGAGATCCTAACTGGACACAGTGGAGCCAAGAAGAACTAAACTAGAAAGGAAAGGATGGGAAGACACAGATGGGAAAGCGGGAAGAAGAGAGAGAAGGAGGTATGTGTGAAGCGGAAGATGGGAATAAAGCAGCAAAACGACAGAACTGGAGCGCGGGTGATTCCGACTGCCCTTCCCTGAGAGTCCAGAAAACCCATTTCCATAAAGATGGTCTGCAGCGCTAGCAGCTCAACCCCACGCAAAATGAAAATAGTGGGGTGTGGGGGTGCACACCTATAATCCCAGTGCTTGAGGGGGTTGTTGAGGCAGGAGGATAGAGTTGGAAGCCAGCCTGAGTCCTTCTAGAAGGAGGGAGGGACAGAGAAGGTGTTGTAACAACACATGCCACAAAACTCAAGAAAACATTTAAAAGGAGCCAACCAAAGCTCAGAAATCCATTACAGAATAATGGACGTAAGTGAGAAGAGCAGAAAAAATGTGCTGGAAGTTAAGAAAGGACGCCAATCAAAGAGCACTCTCGACCTGGAACAAAGAGAAGCATGAAGGCAGCACCTGCACACACCCAGGGTGAGGCTATCTGGCTGAGAACCTGCCAGATAGAGTGCAGTAAGATGGGAGAGACAGTAAGACTGAAAGGGAAGCCTTCAGGTAGGAACCAGGTAAAGAGCCCCCAACTGGAGTAAGTAGCAGAGCCATGGGCATAGTCCTGAACTACGAGAAAACTTGAAATAACATTGGATAAGCAGAAAAACTGAGCTGAGCCTTGGGATTAAAGATGTGTGCCACCCGGTAGTTCTTATTGGCTCCACTGTGTCCAGTTAAGATCCCACTGTGTCCAGTTAAGATCTCACTGTGTCCAGTTAAGATCTCACTTTCATCTGTCTCTGTGTGGACCTACCCTGGGGGCTAACCTGAAATTTATAGGGAGTTCTAAGCCAGAGCTACATAGTGAGACTGTCTCAAAAGAAAGAAAAGAAAAGAAGGAAGGATAGTTGATTTTAGAGACGGTTCCACAGCTTAGGGGAGAATCAGGTTGCTTCCATCTTCTGTGTATTGACATTTTTTGCCTTATAGTTACAAGTTGGCTACCTCAGTTTCAGCCATCATGTCCTTCCACAGGCTTCAATCTCCCTGTCTTATTTCTCTGGCTTGGGAGGACCATCCTTACCAGCTCCTCCGTGTGCCCGAAGGTAGCCATGCACTAGCCACTGGTGATGGAGGATGTGATTCCTGGAGTATGGAGCACGGGGTGCAGATACTCAGGGATCTTTGATGGAAGAACAGTCCTCTTCTGTTGGGGAAGACTGTCCTCTCTGACCAGGTAGGCAAGTTCTAGAGAGGTACACATGGAGGGGACAGGAGAGGAGGGACACTCTCNGAGCCAGCCAGGTCAGCAGAATCAACTAGCCAACGGGGTAAGATGCTGCAGCCAGATTGCCCTCCCATCTGAGAGTGCAGTCCTCTAATGCCTTGGTTTAGTCAGGATTCACCTTCCACATCTGTTGAAAAGAACTCTGTGGTGATGGAGATGTTCTCAATCTCCTCCCCACGGCATCTACCAGCCCCATAGCTGTTGTGCAAGTAAGTGTAACTTGTGCCATTACCCCAAGTAATGACTCTATGCTGAGGGAGTGTGGCTTAATGTGACTTTAAGCAGCTGCATGTGGTTATGTGAGGGCAATACGGCCTGGAGGCTGGATGCTCTGAGTGAATCTGGATGTGTTAGCAGCAAGGGCTANGGCAGTGGAGGGAAGCTCGCATTCCCAGGGCAGGATCTCCTGAGGAAGAGGCAGGGGAGGATGCTGGCGGCTTAGTGCATCCTCCTTGCAGTAGAAGAATGAGAGAGTGAGCATGTAGGCACTGGTGGACCTTGTTGGACCAGGATACAGCTCCTGGGGGGGGGCTTGGTGAGGAGTACCCTGATGCTCAGGGTCCCCTGCTGAAGGGTTGCCTGAGAGCTCCCTAAATGTCCTTCTCTCCTACAAGTTCCCAGCCTGCTATATCACCAGCCCCACCCTGGGAAGGTGACTCTAACCACCAGAGAGGAGACTGGCTGCAACTTTCAGGTGGGGTCACCCCATACCCCAAAAGCCACAGGCCTCCTCTGGTGCTCTAAGTGAAGGGCTGTTTCTGGGTCATGACTCAGGAGGGTCAGTGGGANCCTGCCACTGTCCTTTTGTCTCAGTGACAGTGAGGGAATCAGCCATGAGCTAGGACCTCAGCATGAGAAATCAAAGCTCAGAGCTGGTAATGTGACCAAGGATGTCAGCTAAGGTTGTCCCGTGAACTGGGCACCACAGCCTGTGGCACCACAGTGTCCCTCCCGCTGGGTGGGCAAACCCCAGGCTTTGGAGCATGACACCATTCCAACCTTCTTGTCTCTTGCCAGCTAGGTTCTGTTTAACCAGTTACTTTATGTCTTATGCCTCAGTTTCTCCATCTGNAAAGTAGGTGTCTTAACACTATCTCACAGGATGGTGGAACCAGCTGTTTTGCCCTGGGCTTCTAGCACTGAGTGGCATGGCCCTGGGAGCCTCTCACAGGAGCTAATTGAGCCTGGGGTTNAAGANCAAAGAGCAGGAATAGAAAGAATATACCTTGGCTAGGCTTGGAGGGTTGTATGTGAGCTTGTCATTGACTATCAGAGTGGGTCACCTGATTGAAGGCTTAGCTACTGCAGAGGTGTGTCATACAGTGACAGCAGCCAGTGGCCATCCAGGCAACTGGAACTGCAGTTGCACTATGGGGCCAGATGCTGGTGCTGAGCTCTCTATTGCCAACCCCCTTCTACCCTTGGAGTAGGAACACAGCTGCCTTCCTGAGCAGCTGGACCGGCAAGGCCAATAGAGAGAAGTTGGTGCCTCTTCCTTCCTTTCTCTGAGGCCAAGGTGTTGGTTTGACCCATAAGCAGCTATTGCAAAATGACAGGAGCAATTAGAGGGTGCTCTGGCCTGAGCATCTCTACAGCAAAACGTTTTCATTAATGGTGATTTAATATGTGTGTGTGTGTGTGTGTGTGTGTGTGTGTGTGTGTGTGTAGTGTGTATGTGTGTGCCCCTGAGTGTATGCATGTGCACCACATGTGTACAGATGCCTGTGGAGGTCTTAGGAGGGTCTTAGGCCTGTGAAGAACTTAGGATCCCCTGTAACAGTAGTTATAGGTGATTATTGGTGCTGGGAACCAAACCCTAGTCCTCTGCAAGAGCAAGTGTTCTTAACTACTGAGCCATCTCTCCAGCCCTTTACTGATGTTTTCTCCATGCTGGAGATTGTGTAACTTACTCCCAGTCCTGGGTGTGTACTTCTCTTCACATTCCAGATGGAGATGAAACCTAGGGTTTNCCCCCCATTAAAATGTCAACTTCTTAACTTATAAAGGACATGTGGTATCAATTAGATATCACATGATCACTAACATTCTTTAAACTTACCTGCAGCAGGTTGGCATAGGCTAGCTCATGAGATGGAAGAAGAGGTCCCAGTGCCAGTGTAGACGATGTCAGGCATCTTGAGACCTGGTCTTAAAACATGCAGAGCCTCACCTTCACCCTCCCATGCCCCACCCCACTGCTGTGCTATACCCTCAGGATCTAGGAAGACAGAGCCCTCACTTAACGCAAACACTGCCTTTGCAGCCATATTGCAGTTTACCTGTGGTGAATGCTATCATTCATCCCACTGATATGCATGCTCTGAGCTCTTCTGACATGCCAGGCCTTCTGCTCACTCCATTGGCATCACAGACAAAAACAGAGCCACAGTTTCTGCTTCAGAGAAGTCCCTGGTTTGGTAGAAGAGACAGTCAGACANGGGCCATCCAAAGTGCCCAAAGTCAGTGGAAGGTTTGCTCTATCAGAAATAAGGTTCATAAAGTGGGATATGGGTGGGGAACAAATTCCAACAGGCCTTATAAATGCCAGTGGCTGGGGGTGACTGGTGCTCTCAGTGAACACTCCTCATTCCCCAGAGTGGCCTGCCAACTCTGTTCCTAACAGCCGTGTCACAGAGTGGGTACAATTGTGTTTCTGATGTGGGTTTGGGATTGGAACCTAACTATGTTTGGCTTTTTGCACCTGTCTCAGGCCAGCTGGCCTTGATTCCTGAGAATGAGACATTCCCAGGTGAGCTGTGACCTCAGGTTCCCACACCTAGGTTTGTGTGCATGTAGGCTTGGGAGGCAGGTATTGTGTAAAGGACTGAAGGCTGAGGTGGACATGATCTAACCCTTCAACACACGGAAAGAAAAGGTTCTCTAGACAGCACATCCGAAACTTCAGCCCAGACTTCTGTGCCAGAGCAGGACCTTGCTGCCCANCCTCTCCTGTCTGCTCTATGGCTGAGCTCTTGGGTGTGGTCTCTGAGCCTTNCTTTCCTTTCTGATGTGCCTATTGTATGTCAGTTGCAGTGGGCTGCAGGCACCTCCCTGAGCTGCTCCTTGTCAGCTTGTGTATGTGGTACCTTGAACAAGAAATGTCCCCATAGGCTCAGGTATTTGAACACCTGGTTCCCGGCTGGTGGTGCTGTCTGGGGAGGGTATGGAAGCTGGTGGTGCTGTCTGCGGAGGGTATGGAAGGTGCTGTCTTGCTGGAGGAGGTATGTCAACGGGAGTGGGCTTTGGGGGTTCATAGCATTGCCCCACTTCCAGTTCACTCTTTCTCCTCTGTGTTTGTGGTTGAAGATGTGCTCTCTCAGTGTCCTGCTCATTCTGCCGTGCCCGCCACTTGGTGCGATGCCTCTCTGCCATTATGGACCCTTATCTCTCTGGAACCCCAAGCCCACATGAACTCGTCCTTCTGTAAGTTGCCTTGGAGTTTAATCACAGCCACAGAGATGTATTTAATACGCCCGGAGAGGAAAGTTTCCACCTGAGCTGAGTGGCTGGGACTTGACCTCAAGGGAGGCACAGGGATGGAAAGTAATGGTGCTGTCCCCAACAACAGGACCACGCTTGTCTGTTGAGTGTTTTTCTCAGTTTATATCCTTTAATTTTCATGATGAGATTCTAGGGTTAGATTTGTATTGTGATTGTCGTGAAGGTGAGGGAACGGAGGCTGAGAAAATGTGTGTCCTGTTCAAGCTCACACAGTGAGTAAAGGTGCAACCCTGGGAATCAAGTCTGGTAGGATACAAATGAAATCTCAGAATTGTAGGCTGAGGCAAAATCAACAGTCTCTGGGCAGCCTAGGCTATATAATGGGACTCTGTTTCAAAGAAAAAAAATAAAGAAAAAAGTATGTGGCTTGGAAGGGCCTTAACACCAGCAAACCTGCACACAACCACCGAGTTGACCAGATTCAGGGGCTGGGACATGAGGCCGTGGGCACCAAGCCAGCTCTTTGTCTGTGACACTGCTATCATCTACTGTCTTGGAGCTGGGGAAACAGAAACAGTGAGGCTAAGCCATGTACCCAGAGTCACATGGCTTGTAAGTTTCAGGGCTAGAAGTGGCTGTCACAGANCTCAAGAAGACAAACATGCCATGAATGTCCCAAGCACCAGGGCCAGCTTGGGAAATGGGCCTCGAGTGATAATGCAGCCATCTTTCCCAGCCCATCTCTGAAACATGCATCTCTGAAGGTCCCTCTGATCTGGCCAGAGGGAGAAGAAAAGCTGTTTGGGGAGGTAGACCCTATCTCACCTGCCTTTGGGAAGATGTGAATACGTGTGTGCTCATCCCACACAGGACATCAACAGCAGACTAAAGCAGCAATGTGGACTCAAGTCCCACTTGGTGAATCAGGGGTTTACCGGGGTCTCTAGCAGGAGTGAGGGGTCACTTTCAGGAGCAGGGATGACACTGAGACAGCTGCATCACTGAAGAGCCCACCCCAGCTTGGGTGACAATTCACAAAAGCTGTACTCCCGAATCCCTCCTAAGGACTCGCAGGCAGCTTGGCAGGCCAGAGTCTACCCAGGCAGCTCTGTGGGCGAGGGAGTCTGCTCGCCGAGCAGCCGTTTTCTGTGTTCAGAACACTCGGACGGGGCTTTGTGACGCTGTAAGGCCAGCTTTCCTGGACTTGTTCATCTGTTTTCTTAGTCTCATGGGCCTCTTCCCCTCAGGAAGGGCATGTCTTAATTTGGAGGAAGTTCCTAGGTGGAGCCCCTAGGAGGCCAGGAAAGAGTGGCAGGANGGTGATCACTGGTCCCTNGGCCGGCCTGGGGTCCTCATCTGCCCTCATTTTGGACCCAGACCACCAAGGGCAACTGTAGAGCCTGNCTGTAGGAAGCCTGCCCTGGAGGTGTATTACAGAGCAGCAGAGGGAAATAACGTACCTCCCAAGCATTTACTGAGTGCTAGGCTCAGCTCTCAGGGTCCAGGTCTAGGAGGTAGAAGTGGCCATCCCAGGAAGACAAGTGCATGCTGGGCTAGGTACTCATCTCTCCAGCCAGCAAGCAGAAGGCTGGGGTTGGACCTCAGGCCTTGCTCTCTGTACCCCAGGTCTGATACTGCTTAGGAAACTCAGGTCCAGGGTGCAGAAGGGACTTGCCCATCTTCCCAGCGCTTGCATGGAAGAGCCCTAATCGAAAGTTCCAGGTGCATGATGAGGCCCAGCCTTGCCCACCTTCCTTCATTCAGCCCACGGGAGGAGCAGGGATGGCAATGGCCTTTCTTTCAGAGGATCTGTTTATTGAGCAGATGAAGTGGAGCAGCTCCTAGTGTGGGCAGGTGCTTAGACACAGCAAAGGTGTCGCCAACTCAGGTTGCTGGGAACATTTATGTTTACGACAGTCCAGAGAGGAAGACGGAAGGTTGAGAGTTGCCTGAGACCTTAATCTGGTGACATGAGACAGTGGTATAGGTGGTGACCTAGCAGAGGCAGGCCTTAAGCTCCAAAAACTGGGTGCCCCTTGGGTGGGGAGGGCTGTTCGGCAGTGGCTTCCTCAGCTCTCACTGGCAGGCCACAGCACTGGTGACATGTGATGATGTGCTCATGTGGCCCGGCGTAGAACCAGTTTGCTTCTAGTGTTTTATGCTGGTTCCTCTCAGGTGGGGTGGCAAAGTGGGCTGGCATGTGGATGCCTCAGGGAGACATCAGTGGTAGCCCGGAACTTCACTTCACCACCCAGCTCGGGCGCTTTTGTGACTTTCTTCTAAGCTAATGTTGGGGAAACTGAGGTACAGAGAGGTCATACATTTTGCCAAAAGCCAGACAACTAGGACAGGCCAGAGCTAGGATTTGAACCCAGGCTTCACAGCCACAGATGCTATGAAAGTGGCTAGGAAATCATCAGCCTTGACAGGGCCTTCCTAAGCCCTGGCCTGTACCTTCTCACTGGATCACAACTTCTACCTTTCTGCCAGTTCACCTGAGCCCTATCATGCATTATGGTTGGCTGGCCAAGGAGCTCACGGTGCTCATCCTAAAATAGCCTCTATTTGGCNGGAGGCCTGGGTCTCAGGTCAGCTCAAGTGCTACTCCAGGCTCCCTATAGCATGATCTTGGAAGCACACGGGTTCGCCAGGTCCCTGCTGGGGACTCCTGTGAAGCTTTACCTATTGGCTTTAGNAGCACACCTTGTGGGATGGGAAGGGACACCTTCCTCCAACACCACCTCGCCATGCTGCCTTCCCTTAGGCTCCAAAACCTTCTGTAGGGATTGAGTGTGTATCTTGACCCTCCCCCAGCTTTCCTCAGGCCCTTCTCCTCCCTTTGATCTGTCTGCCTTGCTGCAGAAGGAGCTATTCATAGCCAAGATGATGCAAAATTTATAAAGTGTGGCTGGCAAGGCTGAAACCGCCCCCAGCACATGGCACACTGCCCCCGCCCCCACCCTGGAGGTTCTTTCTCCATGTGGGGGTGTATGTGAGAGTGAATGAGCGTGTGAAAGTGAGTGGGTGTGTGAGGGGGTTGGGTTGCCTCACTATTAAGCTGCTGTTGCTGTCATGGTCCTGGTGGGTCATCTTCCTCTTCCTTGCCCTTCTCTTCTTTGGGCCTTATAGCCCTGGAGTTGGAACTCGGNGCCTCTCACACACTAGGCATGTCACTTGGTGCTCTGCCTATTCTGTTTCCAGCCTTTGCCACTTTTAAAATAATTGATTGATTTTGTTGTCATTGGTCTCTGTTTTGAGACAGGGTCTCACGTAGCCTAGGCTAGCCTCAGACTTGTTGTAGAGCAGGGATTGGCCTGGAACTCAATTCCCTTCTGCCTCTACCTCCTGAGTGTTGGGATTGTAGGCGTGTGCCACCACACCCAGCTTCAGGGTGCTGAAATGTATGCCTCATGGAATGGTTGCTTCCAGCTGAGTAACACAGCCTGACCACATATACTTGTCATCTTTTGTGGTGAGCACACTGCTCACTCCTTTCCAAGGCTGAATGATTCTGTCTTGTAGACAGACATGATATTCCACTCGTGTCTCATCATGGATAGACAGAGCTTGTTTTACCTTCTGGCTGCTATGCATGGCTTTGTTGCCAAAGCTGGAGCCCACGTTTTCTCTGAGTACGTGCTTCAGTTCTCCTAAACAAAGACCTTCAAATCCAGCCATGAGTCGTCATAGTCTTGATGTTATGAGGGCGTGTTTTCTTTTGGTTGAAGCCTTACAACAATCCCCAGGAGCCCCACCACCCCCTACCTCCCTCCTTGGGCCCTGTTGAACCAGAAAGCTCTACCCTGCTCTCTGGCACTGAGTATGTCTACCCCAGGGCTGCATCCTCTGTATACTTCTCCCCATCTGTTAGTCCCCCTGTATTACCTAGAGTTCCAGCCAAGGCACTGGGACAAGATCCAAATGAGGAAGCCAAGATCCTAGGGGAGTCACAGTCAAGTAGAAGCCGAGCCCCCCGTTCCATCAGGCCCCTCAGTCCTGGATTTTTGACTGAAGTTGTGTATCTTCAATGGGGACCCTACTCCTCTAGGAAGGCCAAGCCACAGATGACACATAGCTCATAGCTAGAAGATCTGGGCAGGACCTGTGGGAACAATCCTAGGTAGACTTTGTTGACTATATATGGACTGTCTCCCTTAGTGGGTGGGGTGTGTTCTATATGTGAGACCCTCCCCTAGCCTACCAACTCGTGGCTGCTCACAGCTCCCTGTCAGCTTCTGCAGTGGATATCTAGGTGGGTGTCTTACTTAAGTTTCCTACTGCTGTGATAAAAATCATGACCAAAAGCAACTTGGGGAGGAAAAGATTTATTTCATCTTACAACTCTTAGCTCATACTCCATTACTGAGGGAACTCAAGGCAGGACCCTGGAGGCAGGAACTGAAGCAGAGGCCATGGAGGGGTGCTGCTGACTGCCTTGCTCCCCATGACTTGCTCAGCCTGTTTTCTTATACACCCCAGGGTCATCCGCCTGGGGTTGGCCCCACCCAGATGGTCTGGGTCCTCCCACACCAATCATTATTGAGAAAATGCCATCAAGCTTGTCCAGAGGCCAATGTGGCGGGGGCATACTCTCAATTGTAGTTCCCTTTTCCCAAATGACTCTAGCTTGTTTGAACTTGACATATAAACACATCACTGTTAAGCTATAAATTCCCCTTTCTTGTTTGGCCCAAAGATCTTACATATTAATATCACTAGCACAAAATAAAACATCTCAACTTCAAAAAGTCCTACAGTCTTTAAAAATTCAAATGTTTTAAAAGTTCAGTCTCTTTAAAACATCCAAAGTCTTTCTAAAATCCCAAAGTCTCTCTGAAACTCCCCAGTTTCTTTAAAANTTCAAAGTCTCTCAGCTGTGGGTTTCTGCAAAATCAAAGTAAATCCTATACTTTCTACTCTAGGAGGGAAGAACCAGGGCATAGTTATAATCAAAGTCCAATAATGTAAAGCTCAGTGTCTGGGACCCACGCATAGTCCTCTGGGTTCCAAAGGCCTTAGACAGCTCCACCTCTCCAGCTCTGCCATCCACAACACAACACAGCCTGTCTCAGGATCAGGTTGGCTCCATTCCACAGTCGCTGCTGTCCTTGGCAGTCGTCTCAGAGTGCTGGCATCTCCAAAATGTTGGGGTCTCTGCTGCAACTGGGCTGCACCTTCACAGACAGCCTCTTCTGGGATCTCTTCNGGGACTCCGACTCTGCCACATGGTGTCCAGCTTCATGACCCCTTCAATCCTGGAGCTTCTACTGAACTGTAGCCTCACCTCCACCAATAACCTCTCCTAGTTTCTCACAGTACCAATCTTCCGCTGCTNTCTATGATCCCCTCATGCCTTCAGAACCAGTACCATCTGGGGGACTGTTACACATTACCAAGTTTGGCTGCTAGCATGTGGTATAGCCTTGTCACCCTCTGGACCATAGTTTCTGTGTGTTAACCCTGAGGAAACAGTTATCAGAAAAATTTTGTCTCAATGATGCTGGTCTCTTATTAATAACAGATGACAGCCCTAGCTGGCCAGAATCAATTGTCCCAGCAAGACAAAGGTTTCGCCTTGGTGATTCTTAATGCAAAATGTCATGTAAGTGGCTCTGATAGAGTCTTTGCTTCCCCCTGAGACCTCACAAGGTAGGCCTCCACTGTCTGCACTGCTCAGTATTATCGTCTAAGTTTCCACAAGTGCTCATGAAGCTCTGAGAACTCAATGGCTTTCCTAGACCCAGTTCCAAAGTCCTACCGCAATCCTCTCAAAAACATGGCCAGGTCTGTCAGAGCAATACTCCATTCCTAGTACCAATTTCTATCTGAGTTTCTATTGCTGTGATAAAACATCATGACCAAAAGCAACTTGGGGAGGAAAGGGTTTATTTCATCTTAGAACTCTCAAGTCACATTCCATCATTGAGGGAAATCAGGCCAGGAACTCAAGACAGGAGCCTGGAGGCAGGAATGGAAGCAGAGGCCATAGAAGGATGTTTCTTATTGGCTTGCTATCATGGCTTGCTCAGCTCGTTTTCTTATACAACTCATGACCACCTGTCCAAGGTCGGCACAACCCACAGTGATCTGGGCCCTCCCACATAAATCAGTAGTCAAGAAAAAGCACCCCTAAGCTTGCCCCCAGGCCAATCTAGTAGAAAAATCTAACGAACACAATGGGCTTGCCCCACTCCTCCTGAACCTCTGAACCTCAGACCAACAGGAAAGAGACCACTGGTCCATATTACCTGGGTAGCTAAGCAGCCCTTTGCCATTGCTGTAGCCATGAAGCAGGCCTGTGGCTTTCCTTCCCCNCTTCCCAGTGGCCGTGATTTCTCAGTGGTCAACCCCTCTACTGCTTTCTGCAGAGCCATATGCACACAAAAATGTTCAGCTGACTGACTGGCATGTCCTCTTGATGCCACATAAAAAGACAGGAAAGATCTTGAGTGCATGAGNCAGAGAGAGGAACTGCTCAGGCTGGAATTGATTCAAGCCCTCTCAGTATTAGGAAGCCAGCATTCCATCACAATTATCAACTGCTTAAGTTCTTCCTCCCCTCCAAGCCATGAAACTACATTTTTNCCCCTAGGAATCTTATAGAAAACCCATTTGTAGGAAAGGACATATAGTAAACCCCTGGTGCTACTCTCATAGTCTCCAGTATTACCTTCTCAGATTAGATATATTTCCATCCAAGGCATCTCCAACCCTCCCTCTAATCCCATTTATAAAAAGAGNGACAAGGAAGAAGAAAGATCCCCTAGAAACTTTTGAGATATAAATTGAGAGCCACCAAAAGAGTATATATAGGTAATGCTAAGGCAGCTAATTGCAACTTTTTTGAGGCGCCTGTACCCCGACTGGACAAGCCTTTCCTTCTGAGATTCTTCCTTGAGGAGCCAAGTCTATACTTCTGTGTGTTTGACTTTCTCTTACTGTCCCATGGGAAGACATCTCCACACCCAAGTGTATCCTTCTGAGTACCTTGTTTTCTCCTAACCCTCATGCTTATGCCTTGTGGTGGACTGAATGAGAATAGCCCCATAGGCTCATATAGTTGAATGCTTAGTCCCCACTTGGTAGAACGATTTGGGAAGGATTAGGAGATGTGGCCTTGTTGGAGGAGGTGTGTTATTGGGGACAAGCTTTGAGGTTTCAGAAAGTCCTTGTCATTCCCATTAGCTCTGTCTGCTTTGTGCTTTGTGTCTCAAGATGTGATCTCTAAGCTACCATTCCAGTCCATGCCTGCCTGCTTGCTGCCATGCTCCCTGCCACAATGGTCATGAACTCTAACCCTCTGAAACCGTAAGCCACAAATACAAATAATCTCTTTCTTCTATAAGTTGCTTTGGTCATGGTGTTTTATTACAGCAATAGAAAAGTAACTAAGACAGAAGTTGGTACCAGGGAGTGGGCTATCNCTGTGACAGGTTTTTTATTGCTGACCATATTGGTTTTTTTGGATGAATGTGGAAGTCTTCAGGACTTTGGACTAGGAAAACTGCTGAACTCTGTCAGNAGGGTTTAGCAGGGTATCCCAGTAGGAGCTTGGAAGACAGTAGTGCTGAGAGCAATGTGGAGAATGGAGGCACAGTTCAAGATGTTTCAGAGGTAACAAAATTAGCAACTGGGCTAGAGACCATTCTTGTAATATTTTGGCAAATAATATGGCTGCCTTTTGCCCATTCCTAAGAATCTGTCTGAGGGTAAATTGAAAAATATTGGATTGCTCTTCTTGGCAGAGGAGATTTCAAGACAGCCTAATATTGACCCTGTCAATATTGTGGTTATTAGTAATCTTTCTTATATAGGTCTATAATGAAAAAAAGCAGGTAGCTACAGACAGGGAGTAGATTCAGCCCAAGAGAGAGAAGTATGTTGCAATCAACAAAGCCAGAGGCTGGAGCCATCTGAACTCTCTTACATCACACATGGAGTTATAGGATTTGGAGTTTTCCCTGCTGAGTCGTGGTCTTTCTTTGGTCCAATATTTCCTCACTATACCCCAATTCTTCCATTTTGTAATGACAGTATATATTCTGTACTATTATATGTTGGAAGCATGCAATTTATTTTTTAATTTTGATTTTATAGGAATTTACAGTTAAAAGATTACCTGGAGTCTCAGAAGAGACATTGGATTTTTTAAGGAAAGAGTGTTAAGACTGTGANAGACTATGGGGACCTTTGAAGTTGCACTAAATGTATTTTGCATTATGATATGGCCATAGGTCTTTGGGAACCAAGGAGTGGAATGTGGTGGTTTGAATGAGAATGGTCTCCATAGGCTCATGTGTTTGAATACTTGGTTCCCAGTTGGTGGAACTGTTTGGGAATGATTAGGAGGTGTGGCCTTGTTGGAGGAGATAGGTGATTGGAAGTGGGCTTTGAAGTTTCAAAAGCTCATGTCATTCCTAGTTAGCGCTCTCTGCTCCATGCTTGTGTCTCAAGCTGTAAGCTCTTAGCTGCTGCTCCAGTCCATGCCTGCCTGCTGCCGTGCCCCCCACCATGATGGTCATGAATTCTTTTTTTGGTATCAAAGCCATGAATCCTGGTTGGGTCTCTAAGAGATTAGTGGACCTCCTTGGGGAGCTGGGCTTGGCAGTGTGGTATTGTGTTTCTGTTCCTTCACTACTCACATCCTGGCCTGGCAGGCAATAGTAGCCCTCTTGGGAAATCTTAAGAACCCTTAACTATGGTGTTTGCAGCCAGTCACTGCACAGGTGAGGGAATTGAGTCCCTAGTGGGGTGATGGTTCCAAGAGCTGTCCACTCAGTTTGTGTGATAGGGGTGAGTTGGCCAGCCCACTTGATTCCTTCTGTAAGATCTCAAGTGGCTTCCCCGGAATAGGCCCTGGGTCCAATGTTATTGCATTCCTGTCTCTTATACACATCTAGATGTGTATAAGAGACAGGCCTCAGAGAAGAGCAGTTTGACCAGAAACCTGGAGAAAGCAAGCAAGTGGGATTCTGGGAGACTAGCTTTCCAGGAGAGATCATCAATGCTTAGCTCCTTTGAGGGAATTTCAGGACTTGGTCCTGTCAATTTGCCTTTGGTGACTTAGCTGCCAGGAGAGTCTTACAATTTCAAAGAGCAGACATTGTTTTTGAGGGTAGGTGATGGCACCAGGGTAGGAGAAGCCACTTGGGGTACCAGGCGGCAGCTCACCTGGCTTGGCCTGGCCACTGGTGCCTAGTTCACACAGGGTGCTGCTGTTAGAGCTCGGAAGGCTGCAGGAAGAGTGGGTTGTGGGCTTTGAGGAGGATGTGACCTGTATATCCCCAGGCCCCCAACATTTGCCACAAAGGACAGTTGCTTCAAGGTTCTCCTTGTTACACATCAATCACCCCTAATTTCAACTAGCCTTTCAGATCCTAACCAAGATATGGCATCTGAACATCTATAAGATGGGTACCTATGCTTCCCCATCCTCCATTTCTAGCTAATGACGCCCCCTCCCAAGATAATAGCTGCCCCTAGAGTGATAGAATAGCCTGCAGAGCTGGGTGGTGGCAGCGGCACGTGTCTTTAATCCCAGCACTCAGGAGGCAGAGGCAGGTGGATCTCTGACTTTGAGGCCAGCCTTGTCTACAGAGTGAGTTCCAGGACAGCCAGGGCTACACAGAGAAACTCTGTCTCGAAAAGCAAAACAAACAACAAAAAAGAACACCACACAGAATTGTTGTGAACATGACCACCTTACTCAACAACTCCACCCATCACAGGTAGCATGGGTGTGAACATGGGAAGGATGTCATCTGGAAGCAGCTGATTTGGGGCTACAAGGCCTTCTTGAGCAATGGGAGCCCTGAAACCATGCCATGGCAGCTGAAGGGCCCCATAAGGTGGCCTGAGTGCTAGAACCACAACTTTAGATCTNGTGATAGGGGTGAGTTGGCCAGCCCACTTGATTCCTTCTGTAAGATCTCAAGTGGCTTCCCCGGAATAGGCCCTGGGTCCAATGTTATTGCATTCCTGTCTCTTATACACATCTAGATGTGTATAAGAGACAGGCCTCAGAGAAGAGCAGTTTGACCAGAAACCTGGAGAAAGCAAGCAAGTGGGATTCTGGGAGACTAGCTTTCCAGGAGAGATCATCAATGCTTAGCTCCTTTGAGGGAATTTCAGGACTTGGTCCTGTCAATTTGCCTTTGGTGACTTAGCTGCCAGGAGAGTCTTACAATTTCAAAGAGCAGACATTGTTTTTGAGGGTAGGTGATGGCACCAGGGTAGGAGAAGCCACTTGGGGTACCAGGCGGCAGCTCACCTGGCTTGGCCTGGCCACTGGTGCCTAGTTCACACAGGGTGCTGCTGTTAGAGCTCGGAAGGCTGCAGGAAGAGTGGGTTGTGGGCTTTGAGGAGGATGTGACCTGTATATCCCCAGGCCCCCAACATTTGCCACAAAGGACAGTTGCTTCAAGGTTCTCCTTGTTACACATCAATCACCCCTAATTTCAACTAGCCTTTCAGATCCTAACCAAGATATGGCATCTGAACATCTATAAGATGGGTACCTATGCTTCCCCATCCTCCATTTCTAGCTAATGACGCCCCCTCCCAAGATAATAGCTGCCCCTAGAGTGATAGAATAGCCTGCAGAGCTGGGTGGTGGCAGCGGCACGTGTCTTTAATCCCAGCACTCAGGAGGCAGAGGCAGGTGGATCTCTGACTTTGAGGCCAGCCTTGTCTACAGAGTGAGTTCCAGGACAGCCAGGGCTACACAGAGAAACTCTGTCTCGAAAAGCAAAACAAACAACAAAAAAGAACACCACACAGAATTGTTGTGAACATGACCACCTTACTCAACAACTCCACCCATCACAGGTAGCATGGGTGTGAACATGGGAAGGATGTCATCTGGAAGCAGCTGATTTGGGGCTACAAGGCCTTCTTGAGCAATGGGAGCCCTGAAACCATGCCATGGCAGCTGAAGGGCCCCATAAGGTGGCCTGAGTGCTAGAACCACAACTTTAGATCTNTAGCTGACACTCGGTGGCCTGGCTTGAGAGCAGCCGTGCTGTGGCTTCATCTCTGNTTTGGTTGATGTAAAATCCAANTAAAACTGCTTTAGGAGAAAAAAATCNAGCTCTGACAACTGTGGACTGTCCACCAGTTGGACTGGACTCTCTTCCTATACTCCTAGCCTGAGGACAGAGGGCAAGGGATGCTGGGAGTTAAATGGAAGGATTGAATACCTGTGTGGAGACCTAGTCCATAAGGAGGGGTCCATCAGTGCTTTGTTCCTGCCAGAACCTGCCTATGGCTCATCCTCCCAGGGATCTTATGGACAGTAGATTTTAAAAAACAAGCTTATCTTGTCTTCAGGGTAAACGCAGACCCCTTGCCCTTCCATGCCATTATCTTAGTGACTTTAATTCATCTCTTCCCTCCTCACCCTTTTTTGAATGCCTAGCATCCTTTCTCATTTTCATTCAGTTTCAGTCTTTCCTGAAGTCCTGGTGTACCATTTGGCCCTTAAATTTGGGCAGTCCACAAGAACACATGACATGGAATACATTTACACAGATGCCCCAATGCCTCCTGAACCAGACATCCAGCCTATGGAAGGTGAGTGCTGAGGGACCGAGTGAAATCNACTAGGCACTAGGAGTTGTTTCTTCAGTGAACTCCACTCTCAGGCAAAACAGCTCAGTCTCCTAAATGTGAGAAAGCAGGGAAGGAGCAAAGTGCCAGGGTGGCAGGCTACCATATAACCCTGACATCACATGTAGCTACCAGTNTGTTTGGTCATACTTCCAGGACTGGGGAGCTGGGTTTTCTTTCTGTCAGACCAGAGCTCATCTGATGGTATGGAAGGTGGCAGGGCTAAGGCTGGCTTACCCTAATGTCCTGCCTACTACAGGGTAGTGCCTCTTTGTGGAGAGAAAAGGGATGGGGGAAGACCCATGGATCTTCTAGGCCCCACACGTGAGTCACCAACCTGAGGGCTAGGGATTCTAGGATACCTCTGGTGATGTCACACCTGATCATGTCACTTCACATCACTGCATCAGGCACAGACAGGGTCAATCTGGAAATCCAGGGTATCATGGAGGGCCAGTCCCTACCTTGAACATTCCTTTGAGCTGGTCTAACTCCAGGCCCTTTGGTGACGTCTCAGTATATATGGCATCTGCCCATAAGGACCAAGCTCCCTGCTCTCCTGGGATGGTGAAGGATGAATACTGACATCCCCACTGCAGTTGCTGGGCAGCCACATGGCCCCTCATCTCTTCTCTCTCTCTCTCTCTCTCTCTGGTTTTTCAAGACAGGTTTCTCTGTGTAGTCCTGGACATCCTGGAGCTTGCTCTGTAGATTAGGCTGGCCTCGAACTCACAGGGATCTGCCTGTCTTTGCCTCCCAAGTTTTGGGATTAAGGACGTAAGCCACCACCNCCCAGAAGAACTTTCATCTCTTACTTCTCCCCTTTTGGGAACATGGAGGGAAAGACTGGNTCCCCAGATCCGGACTCTTTTTTAAAAGAGTATTTTAAATTTATTCTTTGATGATTTCATACGTGTATCTTGATCCTATCTCCTAATCTATTTGTCCTGGACTCCTCCAAAATGCTCTTTCCCACTTTCTACCCTCTCTTTTTCATTTTTATAATTCACTGACTCCAATTTCCACTGCCTGCATGCACATGGGTGTGGGGCCACCCACCAGAGCATGGCTCGCCTATCAGTGGACACATTCCCAAAGAAAAAATGTCTCCCCATCAATTCCCAAGAGCTCCTCAGTTTGCAGTGGAGCCTCCTGAGTTCCTCTCCCACCCATGCTGGAATGTTGGGTAGCTTGGTCTCGTGCAGCTACCCGTATGCTGTGATTTAAATGTGAGATGTCCCCCGTAGGCTCATGTGTTTGAATACTTTCTTACAGATGGTGGCACTGTTTGGGAAGGTTACAGCAGGAAGTAGGTCACTGGGAGCGGGTCATGAGGTTTTGTAGCCTGACCCCATTTCCTGTTTCCTTTCTGNTTCCATATTGNCAATGTAATACGAAGGGCATGCCTCTTGCACCCACCACAGTGCCTTCTCCAGCATAGTGGACTGTATCCTCTATGGAACTGTGAGCTAAAGTAAACCATTTCTCCTTAAGTTGCTTTCATCAGGGTATTTTATCACAGAAGCAAAGACAGAGATTGGGGATGGTGCTGTGATAAATCTGGCCATGTTCTAAAACTGGTTTGTGGGAAGAATCCAGAGAGTTTGGAACTTCAGGCTAGAAAGCTTTGAATGAGGTAAGCAGAGCTTAATAAGATGATCTGATGGGACTTTACAAAAATGTAATAAGGTCAAGAGAAATATGGGCCTGGCTTATAAGGTGTGCTGGCTAGTTTTATGTCAACTTGACACAAGGTAGAGTCGTCTGGAAGGAGGGAATCTCAGTTGAGAAAATGCCTCAAATGAGAAATGCCGGCTGTAAGGCATTTTCTTAATTAGTGATTGATGGTGGAGGGCCCAGCCTATTGTAGGTAAGAGTACCCCTGGTGGTCCTGGGTTCTATAAGAAAACAGGCAGCACCCCGCCATGGCCTCTGCATCACCTCCTGCCTCCAGGTTTCTGCCCTGTTTGGGTTGCTGTCCTGACTTCCTTCAGTGATGGACTATGATGTGAAATGTAAGATAAATAAACAGCTTCCTTCCCAACTTGCTTTTTGGCTATTCATCATAGCAATAGTAGCCCTAACTGGGACANGAAGTTTCAGAGGGAAACAAAGACTCTATGGGTAACTGGGCTAGAGGCCAATCATTCAGGTTTTATTCTGNCAACGACTCTGGCTGCATTCTATCCTTGTTCTGAGAACTTGGGTGAGGCTGAATCTAAAAGCAATGGGCTATTTTCTCAGATGGAGGAGATTTGAAAAAAGTATAACATCGAGTCTGTGGTTATTGCTAATTCCTCTTATACGGGTCTGTAATGGAAAAGAGTAACAAGCAGGNCAGAAAGAAACTGAAAATGTATGGTTTGGAGNGGAAAAGCACCCTGGGAAGCTTAAGACTGCAGGAGGCCAGTGACAGAAAAGAGGCTGTGGTTAAGAGAGTAACACCATTCAAGAGAACCCCCTGTTCTGCTTTGGGATGAGAGGAAAGCGGTCCCAAGGCAAGGCCTCACCCAGCTAAGCCTCCAACATGTGGAAGCGGGGAGCCTAAGGTTCTTGCTCTGAAAGAGCAGCTGTCCAGGGATGTTGTGGTAGTTTAAATAAAAATGCACGCCCCCGCCCCCCGCCCTGGCCAAGAAGGAGTGGCACTATTGGGAGGTGTGGCCTTGTTGGAGGAAGTGTGTCACAGTCTTTCTTCCTGCTGCCGGTGGATCTAGATGTAGAACTCTCAGCTGCTACCTCTCTAGCACCACGTCTGTCTGCATGCTGCCTTGCTTCCTGCCATGACAGTAATGGACTAATCCTCTAAAACTGTTAGCCAGCCCCAGTGAAATGTTTTCCTTTATAAGAGTTGCCNTGGTCATGGTGTCTCTTCACAGCAGTAGAAACCCTGACTAAGAGAGACATCATCACCAGTGTCAGCAATCAATCTGCTGTAATTGTGGTACTAGGAGCAGTTTCTACCCCAGTTGACAGCAGAATTTGGAAGCTTCATCAGTGTGGTATTGGTTTTGGAGGCATTAAAGATGCAAGATTGAAGGCATAATGAATTCTTCCTCTGCTGTTTCAGAGAGCCACCATGGCCAGACAATGTGTGGCAGGGTCAGAGTCCTTGTGAGGAGACCCTGGGAGGCCATCCTGTGAAGCTGCAAAGTTAAGGCTTTGGTTCTAATGGAGAGCCCAGGGCATTGGAGATGCCAGAATTGTGGGATGTTTGCCAAGTAGGGCTGCTTACAGGGATTGAAACAGCCCAATTCAGAGGCTTTGCATGTGCTACAGGATTTGGTGTTTGCTGTGTGTCTCCATCAGTGTTCTGTTGCTGTGATCAGACACCATCAGCAAGGCAACTTATATAAGAAAGCATTTAATGGAGGGATTGCTTACAGTTTCAGGGGTTTAGTCCCTTATCATCATGGTGGGAAGCATGGAGGCACACAGACAGAAATGGTGCTGGAGAAGTAGCTAAGAGCTATATCCTAATCTGCTGGCCCGNAGAGAGACTCTGGGCTTGGCAAGGGCCTTTGAAACCTCAAACCTACCCCCAGTGACACACTTTCTCCAACAAGGCCATATTTCCTAATCCTTTCAAGTAATGCCATTCTCTGGTGACCAAATATTAAATTTATGAGCCTATGCAGGCCATTTTTATTCAAACCACCAAACCATGCTGTTTCAGTCTTGATATGGTCCAGTCTTTTCTTGCTGTGTCTCTCTTTTTCCCCNTTAGAAAGGAAAGCTGTACTTCGTGTCCTTGTATGTTGGAAGTATGTGACTTGTTTATGATTTTATAGGTGGCCACAGTTAAGAGACTGCCTTGAGTCACAGAACAGACTTTGGTCTTTGGAGCAATGTTGGGACTGTTATAGACTGTGGACTTTTGAAGTTGGGCTGAATGCATTTTGCATCATNAGAGGACCACAGCCCATGAGGGCCAGGGACAGAGCATTGTGGTTTGAATGTGAAATGTNCCCCACAGGCTCATNTATTTGAACACTCTGTCCCCAGATGGTGGTGCTTTTGGGGGAGGTTATGAGAATTAGGAGGTAGAACTTTGCTAGAGGAAGCACATCACTGGGGATGGACTTATTATTATTATTAGCTTACAATAGCTAATGAAGCTTTTATGACCAAGGTTGATAATAACACTGACTTAGGAGAATACATAAATAGTTATGACAGTTTGACAGTGTGTCAAATTAGCAAAACAACAGTGGCAGCTTCCCTCCTAGGGCCTAGAACATCTTCAGCTATGAGCTTTGTCCTGGATTACAGTANCAGACATGAATTACCTCCTGTGGAGAAGGCTTCCAATTCAATCAGAAAGTAATTAGTTACTCCCATAACAGTCATGACATTATTTTATCAGTGGGACATATTGCCTGGCAGGTTGGTACTGTAGCGTATGGGGTCCACCTCTGGATAAATCCATTGATGAGTTTTCTTCTCCAGAGGCCTACAGAGTACCTTCCTCTCACAGAATTATGAAAACTAGCCATCAGGGAGAGAGTTTCTTGGTCAATTTGNGAATGATTTCTCTATGTCCTGCAACCAAAGTGTGTGTGTGTCTTCAGCAAAAATGTCTTACCACCTAGTTATGATGGGAAACCAANGGACAGTGGCAACAGCCTGTGGTGTTTGGAGGGCNTCTNGTGCCTCCTTGACTAATAACTCCTGGGGAGGTGCCCACAACTGGTACTGGGCTTTCATTTAATAATCTAGGTCTTCTGGGGGAGGCATTGTCCATCCATGCAGGACACCTCCATTCAAATAAATTTAAAAAAAAATTAACTTACAAAGCAGTCATTTTCAACAGGATCTTTCGTGCTTCCTGCCATTTGCCTTTCTGATTAATCTCATTTAGTATCATGTTTTCCAGTTCCATTTATTTTCCTATAAATTTCATACTTTTATTTTTCTTTATAGCTGAACAAAATTCCATTTTGTTTATGTACCACATTTTCATTATCCATTCATCTGTGATTGGGCATCTAGACTGATTCCATTTCTTAACTATTATGAATAAGGTGGCAATGAATATGGATGGTCAGGTATCTCTGTTGTATGGTGTATTCCTTTGAGTGTATGCCTACGAGTCGTATAGCTGGGTCATATAATAGTTCTATTTCAAGTTTGTTTGTTTTTTTTAAACTCACATGGTGGTAGTTTAAATGTAGCTCATAGGGAGTAGCATTATTAGGAGGTGTGGCTTTGTTGGAGTAGGTGTGGCCTTGTTGGAAGAAGTGTGTCACTGTGGGGATGGGCTTTGAGGTCTCATATATGCTCAAGCCACNCCCAGTATCTCAGACCACTTCCTATTGCCTGTGGGTCAAGATGTAGGAATCTCAGCTCCTTCTCCAGCACCATGTCTGCCTGCACACCACCATGTTGTACCATGATGATAGTGGACTAAACCTCTGAAAATGTAAGCCATGCCAATTAAATGTTTTNCCTTTAAAAGACTCTGCCATGGTCATGGTGTNTCTTCACAGCAATAGAAATCCTAACTAAGACACACACTAACATCTTTAATGGCTATACCAATTTTTATTTTATTTATTTATTTTGGCTTTTTGAGACAGAGTTTCTTTGGGTAGCCTTGGCTGTCCTGGAATTAACTCTGAAGATCAGGCTGTCCTTGAACTCAGAGATCTGCNTACCTCTGTCTCATGAGTGCTGAGATTTAAGGCCTCTGCCACTGCTGCCTGGCTCAATTTTCATTTTTATTAACAATGGATAAGGTTCNCTTTCCCCACAGCCTTACCAGCATCTGTTGCCATTTGTTTTCTTGGTGGTGACCATTCCGAGTTTGGGGACTTGGAATCTCAAAGTAATTTTAATTTGCATTTTATCTATGACTAATAATGTTAAACACACTTTAAAATATAAGGCCGTGTGTGGAGGCACATGCCTTTAATCCCAACATTGTGAGGGATATACAGGTGGGTCTCTATGAGTTCAAGGCCATTCTGGTCTATATAGTGAGTTCCAGGACAGTCAGAGCTACATAGTAAGACACTGTCTCAATAAAACATATATATACACCGTGGTGGTTTGAATAAAAGTGGCCCCCATAGGCTCATCGATTTGAATGCTTGGTCACCAGGAAGTGGCACTATTTGGAAAGATTAGGAGGTGTGACCTTGTTGGAGGAAGTATGCCACTGGGGGTGGGCTTTGAGGTTTCAAGGGCCCAAGCCAGGTCCAGAGGCTCTCTCTCTTCTGGCTGCCTGTGAATATGGATGTAGAACTCTCAGCTACCATGTCTGCCTGTGTGCTGTCATGCTCCCTGTCATGATGATCATGGACTAAACCTCTGAAACTGTAAGCAAGCCCCAATTAAATACTTTCTTTTGTAAGAGTTGCTATGGTCATGGTGTCTCTTCATGGCAATAGAACACTGACTAAGGCATATATACATATAATATATGTATTATATATACACACATGCATATAATACATATGCCATTTATGTCTCTTCTTTTGAGAACTCTGTTCAATTCCTAGTCCATGTTTTGATTAGGTTGTTGATTTTATTGGCAGTCTCTTGAATTCTTAGATACCAATTCTGTTGGCTGTATAATGGTAAAGATTTTCTGTCATTCTGTAGGCTGCCTCTTTATTTGATGGACAGCTTCCACTGCTGACAGACGCTTTCTAATTTCACAAGATCTCATTTGTCGATTATTGGTCTGTTTTTCTGAGTGATCAGAGCTGGACTGTTTTGTTTGTTTGTTTGTTTTTGTTTGTCAGTTTTTAAAGACGGAGTTGCTATGTAGCTCAGGCTGGCCTCAAATTTGTCATTCTCCGATTTCCATTTTGGAGCACAGGGATTACAGGCATGTGTGCCACTCCTGGCTGGGACTTTATTTCATGTTTACAAAGCATGAGAGCCCTCGGGGCTCTTCCTGCCTACATGTCCCTAAGTCCATCCCTTCTGAGGGAATGCTGTTTGCGGATGAGAAGACTTCTTCTGTGGTCTTGATTCTGAGTCTCAGGGATTATGACTGACAAATAGCTTGCTTCTTTCTAGTCCTCAACTTCTTCCCCAGTGGTTCCAAGATTCCCAGGAGTGCCCTGCCTATGGGCTTGTAGGTCCTGCCTGCTCCTTATTGTAGAGGCAGAACCACTTATTTGCCCCTTCTCCTTGTCTTCAGACCCCTGCCATGCCCTTGTTCCTCTGTCTGCCCTATTTTCCCTGAAGCTTGGAATAGAGGGGCTGCATGGGCCCTTAGGCTCAAAATGAATGTGCCCCTTCTGCCTGTGGGGTAAGCAAGATGTTTCCATGGTCACATGGTGATCAATCAGCTGGGACCCTACTCTGTCTGTGTGTGCTGCTCTTCAGGGTGCTGTGAGAAGTCTACCTGTGGGAAGGGGGGCGCGTGCAGTGGTCTCTCCGTGTGAAAGTGGTGCAGTGGGGGACGGGAGACAGGCTTCACCATGTCTGAACACAGGGAAGGGGCAGCTAATATGAATCAAAAGGCTGTTCCAGGGAAGATAGGGCTGACTGAGGATCTAAGCTGCCTTCTTCCTGGGGCCAATGCTGTGTGTGTGTGAGGGGGAACAGCCACCACCAGACATGGCCTTCACCTCTGGGGATCTGACAGGGAACACACACACAGCACACAAACTGATACACAAGGATAGAGACGTGCAGTGGCAAAGACACTTGGGGACACAGTCATCTCAACACAGATACACAGAGACATACATGTCCACACTTGCATGGACACACACAGATGTACAAGCAGAGGAGCATTTTGAGACACATAGAGTCATCCTTTCACATCTGGAGGGAACTGGCTCAGCTATCCCCAGGTACTTGAGCCATGGTTGCTCAAGGCCTTTGTGTAAAATGATGTATTTGCATCCAGCCTGCACAGTCCTCCTGCATTCTTTATGCTACCTTTCGGTTACTTAATATCTGCCCCAATGCAAATCCTGTATAAATAGTCTGTAGCATTGTTGAAGGAATAAAGATGAGAAAATGCTGTGTGTTCGATATGGAGACAGCAGCACAGGCTGGCTACACAGCACACAAAGACCCAGGGCTGGCAATGCTCAACTATGGCGTGCTAGAGAAGTGAGGCGGAGAGCTTTTAGGATGTCAGGAGCTGGCACAGGCTATGCCCACACGTTATTGTGTATGTGGGTTCACTGCAGCTTTAT
>LZPO01055131.1:160626-194300 GCA_001675575.1 Neotoma lepida
TATGTACCATGGGTCTCCATCTAGCCTGACTCAGGCAGCACCTGAAGGTGAGGACATTTACCCTACAAGCAATGCACATTCTCAAAAGCCCCGTGGAAGCAGCAGGAAGAGAAAGGCATCCTCCCTGAGTACTGACGGCCCCTGCTGTCTGCTTCCATCTCCCAGCTCTCCCAGCTCTTGCCTGTACCTTTCTATCCCACAGTGCCTTCCTCATGGTCAGCTGTGGCAGCTGCTGCAGGTGGACAAGCTGGGCAGGGCTGNTTACTGTCACTCCTCAGCCCTGTGCTACAAGCTTCCTCATCCTGATCATCTTCACTATGAAATACCAGGGTGGGAGCGAGGGATCCCAAACCCGGATGCCTGCAGGGTTTGGAGTGCACAGGATCGCCTACCCTGCTTGCCCTTAATCCTACAGCTCTTTTCTCTAGGACAAGCACTGGATTTCCATGCACACTTCTAGAGATTTACACACTATGATACTTAGGTTTTTTGTTTGTTTGTTTTGTTTTTAACTTGACATAAACTAAGGTCATCTGGGAACAGGGAACCTAAACTGAGAAGATGCCTCCATCAGATTAGCCTGTAGGCATTTTCTTGATTAATGATTGACCACTGTGGGCTAGAGCCACTCCTGAGCTGGTGGGTGTATTAAAAAAACAAAACAAAACAAAAACAGACTGAGAAAACCAGAAGGAGTAAGTACTCTTCAGTGGCCTCTGCAAAAGTTCCTGCCTCCAGGTTCCTGTCCTGAGTTCCCTGAATGATGGACTGTGATGTAGTTGTGTAAGCCAAATAAACCCTTTCCTCTCCAAGTTGTGTTTGGCATGGGTATTCATCACAATAATCGGAAAAAAAAAACCTAAAATATACATAACTGGTTGCAGATCTTTTCTGTGGCCCTTGGTCTGAATGGAAGAGGCAGCCNGTATGAATGCCGTCCCACTCTTTGTTGTTTTAACTGGGTGAATCAGGTCACCCCATTCATAGCTATGGGCATCCTGTTTGTGCAAATATGCTGCCGTTAGCTTTCTTGCTCAGCTGTCAGAAGTTTGTCATTATTGGGCTGGTAGGCCTGTCATTTATGACAATCTTGATCCCCAGGGTGGCCAGCCAGGCCTGTGTGACCCTCATCCATGTATATCCACTCACCCATGTGTCATGAGGTCTTTCATAATGAGATGGCTGAAGAATGGTGGATCNAGGATGATGAAATTAGGTTTGCACTGGAGCTGGGCGCAGGATTCTGGGTGAGGAGGAAGCCCCTGGGGCCAGGCAGTGGGGCGTCTGTGGTAGGACAACACTACAGTGCTCTGGGTGGGTATGACCATATGTTCTAAGTTCTTGCTTAGGGCAGCTGGAGCTTCCTGAACAGCCTCCTTTACTGAGCCTGGTGTGAATGGCAGGTATTACTACATCAGGNTGAGGAAGAGAGAAGTACAGTTAGCACACAGGCAAAGTCATGGGTATGTGAACATCAGATTGTTTGTAGGAATTAGAGTGGGTCTGTGGACTTGGCAGGAGGGGANGAGGACAGGCCATCTTGCCCAGAGTCTCAATGTTTCCTCTAGGCACTAAGGAGCCAAGTCAGTAAGTGAGGAGGAGAGGAGAAAGGGTCAGGGTCTTCTCTGTCTTGAGAATGAGTGAGTGGAGGTGACCTTACAAATGAGCCCTGTCCCCCTTAGCAAATAATGAACCCAGGATAGAGCGGAGGCCGATATTTTATTCATGGCTGGTGCAGAGTAATCAATTACAGGCTCCTGCCATCCAGCTGGGCACGGCCTTCATCATCCTGCCATCCCAGGCTATTTTCGGTTGGGTTTGGCCTCACCTCCCCCACCATCAAGGCCTCTCCCTGTCTAGGGTAGGGGGGCACTCATCATGGATTGGTGAAAGAGCACAAAGATATGTTCCCACCGAGTGCTGGGTAAACAGGNTCAGAGAGGCGCGATGACATGGCCAGGCTCCCACAGTCATGGAGGGTCAGAATTCATGTCCTCCCATGCAGCCCCAAGGCCCATGGGCAGGGGCTTCCTAATCCAGTCACTCTCAGGGCCTTGCACTCTCTGACCCTCACTGCTGTAAGTAATCATCTTCCCATGCACTAACTGGGCATCTGGGGTTGGGAGAAGCCTTTGCAGAGACCTTGAAGACACGAGAATGTCCTCCCTTTGCTGTGCTCTGCATAGGGGTGAGTAGATCCATGCTGCTGACTGAGGAAGTGAAATGTGGGTCCTGTAGATGGACTTGGATGTACAGAGGGAGGGGCTAGGGCTAGGATGAAGAGGTGGGGGCTCAGCAGGAAACTCTGGACTCNGCTTGGGGGTTCTCCAGAGCCTGCCTGTGAAAGTAGCTCAGGCTCAGAGCTGGAGTAAAGAATGTGCTTGACCACGTTCTGGCCTAGCCAGGGAATTGCCTGAGTCCTCTGGTTTCCCATGGATATATAGGCACATCAGTCACTCATCTCCACTAGTGTGTGGCTGTTGACTTACCCACCTGTGGCCCATCCAGTGTCTGGAAGGTTCTATTCAGCATGTGTTCAGCCACTTCAGTGAGGGAAAGAATGNGATGAATACCGTCAGCTCCCTAGGGACATGGTGGAGTTCGCCTGGAGCTTGCTCCCCGTGAGTTCTTTTTATTNGATGACACTTATAAGGACTGTGTACCAATCCTTATGCAAGGTGATGGAGTTGTGGAGCTGATATTCAAGCTAAGGAGACCGGTAAATATTAAGCAGCAACTGACACCTTAAAAATAAAGCAGGAGAAGGGCTCATGCTGCCAGGTAAGCCTTCCTTGAGCAGGAGACAGCTGGACAAAGATATGGAGCAGGCGAAGATGAAGTGGGATCCATCAGGAGCAGTATTCAGGGCATAGGAAACAGCTCAGGAAAAGGCCCTGAGGTGGACCATTCCTAGCATCATCATCGCAGAAAACAGCAGAAAACAGCAAGTCTCCCCAAGTCCAGGCACTCCCACACTCCCATAGCACTCTCTTACAGGTGAAGACAATCCTAAGTGGTAACACCCATCAACACACANATACATAAGCAAGATGCTGTCAAATCCACAGACCTGCCCAGGAAGTAGGTTCCACTCCATGAATCCATGTGACAGACCATGAAGACAGGGTGCCAAGAGAAGACAGCTAGAGACACAAGGCCACCTGTGGGTGGCTCCACCCTCATGAAGTGCCCATGAAGACCCACAGGGGCAGAAATCAGGTTAGTGGCCTCTCTAGGGCAGGAGGAGTAAGGGAGCACAGGTATATGCTTTCCTATGAGGTAGACTAAGCATTTTGGAACTAGGCAACACATAACTCTGCATGTATGCACAAATACCACTATGCTGTATTTTACTTTTTTCCCGATTCTTAAAAAGACAGGGCTTTTCTATATAGCCCAGGCTGGCTTCAAACTCATGGTGATCCTCCTGCCTCAGCATCTTGTGTGTCGGATTACAGACATGATCCACCTTGCCTGGATCTGTTAACAATTTAAAATTTTTATGTCATGTAAAGAATACCTTAATTTAAATAAAACCAGGTAGACTCTCCTATCCCTGGTTCAAATCTTCCAGCCACTTNCCATGACACAAAACAAAATCCAGCAGGGCCCACACTCTGGTAAAGCCAAACTCTCCCCTGAAGCCCACATTGGTGCCACTTCTGTCTGGGAACTGCAGGCTCTAGGCACCTTTGCCAGTGCTGACCCCTCTCCCAGAGTAGCTGCTGCTTGTCTGCTTAGCTGTCCTCCAAACCCAGGGCCTTGGGGCTTGCCTGGCCTGNTTCCTGCAGCAAGACTCTTGCTCCATGGTCCCAGCTGCTGCCTTGGGCTTCTCCTGCCTCCTGTGACACTATTGGTAAAAGGTGGAACCTTCAGGAAGTTATCCAAGGTCAGACAGAGTAGGGAAGGGACAGAATGGCCATAACTAACGGAGTTGTATGTTTGTTTATGATGGAGTTGCTATAGTGGCTGAAGTCCCTGGCTCTGTCCTCAGGAATCTTTGCCCTCAACACTCCTACCCAGAAGATCTTCTGGGTAACCTGAGTGGCATGGTGCTCACTTGTAACCCCAGCACATGAGAGGCAGAGGCAGGAGGATTATTGTAAGTCTGAGGCTAGCTTGGGTTGCACAGTTACACCCTGTCTCAAAACCAAAATGAAAACAACCCAAACCTCCAAACAAAATGATCCCTAACCCCAAACAACCAAACAAAATAACCCCAAACTCCCAACCCCCACCCCCAAAACACTCAAACAAAACAACCCCAAACCCCAAACAAAATAACACAACCCCAAAACACCCAAACAAAATAACCCCAAACCCCAAACACCCAAACAAAATAACCCCAAACCCCAAATACCCAAACAAAATAACACAACTTCCAAACACCCAAACAAAATAACCCCAAACCCCAAACAACATAACCCCTAACCCCAAACCCAAACCCAAACCAAGCTTTTGGACAAGGATCCACTTAATGAGTTAGAGGTGGTTACCAGCTGTCCCTCAGCCCCACTCAAAAACTGGGTGTAGAGAGGCTGAATGAAGGCCTGGCACATGGTCAAAGTCTGGGAACATCAGAATAATGGGCTGCTAATTCTTGTTCCCAGGGCTCTTTGTCCTTGTGGACAGATCATGGGCCCCAGATTCACTGGGTATAGACCAAGGGCTTTCAGGAGCCCAGACAACCCTGAGCCAGTCGAGAGGGCCTTGTAGGAGGAAAAGAGTAGTAGTATAGGCTCAAGAGAACATCCAAGCAGAAGAAACAGCCTGAGCCAAGTCTGTGTGGGAAAACAGACCTTTCGAAGGCTGACGCTGACTGGAAAGCGCGAGATAAAATAACAACAACAATAACCCGGACCCTAGCAGGTCAGGAGGGGCTGTCAGGCACCTCAGAGATCCATTGTGACCTCCAGTCTTCCAGAAAGGTGCCATCTTCTCCCCTGTCCCCGCATGGGAAAATCCTAACCATTATGTTCTATGGCGGCACTTACACAAGCACACCAGTAGAATTGGTTGGTTTTGGCTGCTCACACATCATCCACCTGTCCATCCAGGTATCCCTCTGAGTCCAGCTTGTTCACTCATCTGTTTTTCTACCTACCTGCTCATGTATTTACCCATCTATCTACCCACATGCCTATCTACCCACTCACCTAACAACCTACCATCTTCCCACAACCCTCCTCTTGACACACCCCTCCTCCACATATCTACCCTCCATCCATCTACTTATCCAGCCTACATCTCTGCTCTGTGTGCATTTCCTACACCCCGAGTCTTCCCAGCACCAGGCATCATCCTTATCATAGCCCATTCTTAGTTTCCTCTTTCCTAAGAGCTCCAAACACAGATTTCACACTTAGCAGACTTTCAAGGCTGTGTCATGCTGTCTCATCTCTCTTTTCACTGCTGTTACTGCAGCTCTGAGTAGATGTGTGGCTGGACACTAGGTCTGCTGTGCCAGAGGGATGACTGCCATAGCNTTCTTTCTCTGGCCAGGGTTGGAAGCAGGGGTCTGTGACTAAGAGCCTAAACCCAGAGGGAAGGGAGCCATCAGCAACAAATGAGTGGGGAAGGTGTGAGTGAGACCACATTTCTGTATTAAGTCTCGGTTTTACAACATGTAACCAGAGATGGAGTGCCACTCCGTATGTCTGGCTCCTTGAGTGCCCTGAAGTACACGGGAGGGGAGAAGAGATTATGGAGTGGAGGAGGGGCTGGGCCTTTCTGCCACTTACCCCCTGGGCTCTGATGACCTTGGGCCCCCAAAGAAGGGCCTACTATGGGAGGGGGCACGTTCATTAGCAGAGTTAGCAGAGCCAAGGGAGCCAGGGGCCACCAGGGCCCAGCTGCAAGGCCATTAGCAGTCCATTAGCCCCAGCCCCCACTGGGCCTTTGCTCCTACCCTCTACTTCCTGGCTGAGTGCCTACTCCCTAGCCCCAACCCTTCAGGTTTCAGAGGTCCTCAGATGTTGAGGGATCCACACCTGTCAGCCTGTGTAGGTCTGGGGCAGACCCTGTTAGAACAGTTGAGAAAAGGTGTCAAGCTGTGGGAGGGACAGCCTGACTGGTAGAAGCAAGTGGCTGGACCCTACGGTGGAGCTGCAGTAGTTTCAGAAGCTGTAGGAGATGGCTAGTCTGGAGGGGTGGGCCTTGGGGCCAGCTGGTCAACCATTTACAGAGGGACGGGTAGATAATGTAGGCTGGCCTCTCAGCTTTCCACCCTTGGCATATGTGAAGTGCCTCTTAACACAGAGGAGCTCTTCTGCTCCATGGGCCAATCAAAGAACATTTTTTGAGCTTCAGGTCTCCGTCAGGAGGGTGGCTATCTTAGACTGTCATAACGACAGGATCCACTCACTGCCATTTATTCACTGAGTGTACATTCTGTGCCCTTCCCTGGANTGGGNGGTAAGAGATGCTGGGTCGAGGAGGAAGACAGATTATTGCTAAGGCAGCCCTTAATGGTGTGGAGCCCCAGGATCAGAAGCTGGCTCAGGGTTTCTGGAATCCTTGGCTGGGACTGGGTTTGAGTGTGGCAGGTGGTGGGGCTCCAGTCGGGTGGTAGCGTAGAAAGACGGTGGACTTGAATCCACTGGAGTCATCGGGAATTAGAATCCTCATGATTCTTAGAATTAGATTTTCCTAATTAGAATGAGAATTGAATTACATGCCTCCCAGAATTCTAGGGTGGAGGTTGGCTGGCAGCTCAGCAGGGCCTGGCCTCTTCCTGGGCCAACTGCTGTGACACTGAGCTGTCTCCCTTGTCTTCCACCGTAGATAACTTATGGAGGCTGGGTACTCACCCCCCTCCCCACAGAGGATCCTCCATGCTGGTGTTCCTCATTGTTAAAGGCCTGGATCTGAGTCACAGGCTCACTCACTGGAGTTTTGAGGCTCTTGTGTGCCAAGGCATAGCAATGGATGAAGGACACAGGGTTAGACATAGAGAAAAAGCTTATTAAGAAAGGAAAGCATTCTGAGGATGGGAGAGGGCTAGTCAGCTAAGGGAAAGCTCTGGGCCACAAGGCTCATGACCCTTTAAAGGTCATTTACATAGCACCTGTCTCTCCCACGGCTCTNCAGTGCAGGCTTTTCTTGGGCATGCTCCGTTTGCTGTTTGCAGCCAAAGGAGGGAAGGGTTTCCAGTCTTCCCTTGACTGGCTTCTCTGGCTTTTTTCCTATGTTTGTCCTTATGCTGCCACCTCCATGCTCCTCATGGGACCAGAGGATGAAGAAACAGAATTATTGGCTCTCTTGTTCCAGGCTGTCAGAGAGGTGCTCGAGTCTTCTCTGACTCCAGGAAAGGAGGACCCAAGGCAGGGTGGGCCCTGCCAAGTGGGAGGGGCTGGTGTGGTATTTTCGGCACTGCCTAATGGGACTGACTCGGGAGGACCAAAGACCTGCTTAAAGGGGAAGAGTTGAAAGTACTGTCTTGGGATCCTTCCAGAGAAAACTTGTTATAAATGCTTGTTTTATGATGAATCCACCAGTGTGTAAAGAGAGCTACAAGCATTTTCAAAGCTGAAGTGTGTGTGTCTGAATGTATTTCTGTGTGTATGTGTATGTGTGACTGTGTCTGTGATTCTCTCTCTCTCTCTATATATATATGCATAACTGTGTGCCTGTGTCTATGTATGTTTAACTGTGTATCTGTTTATGTATGTGTATGTATGTCTATGTCTATAATGTACATTATATTGGTAAATTGTCATGTGCTGCTTAAACTTATTCAAAATGGACTTATTCCAAATAAACTTATTCCAGTGGGCGGGAGGACACCCTCTGTTGTTGCTTCCAGAATTTGTTGTCCTGAGTCAGGCTCTGTAACAAGGAGAAAGGAAAAAGCAAGCAGCTAACTAAGGGTGTTAACATTGTGTCCTTGAGAACAACTACAAGGTAGCTATTTCCAATGCAGGTTGTTACTGTGTATCCCAGGACAGCCATGGCTGTCATGAGGGCAGGAAGCAGGAGGCTCTGCCATAGCAAGGGCAGTGAGGACCCTCCACCAAGGACTCTCTCAGTTGGGAACTCAAGCTGACTGGAAACTCCATTGAGAACTCCAGCTGGCTTCCCCTGTCCATCTGCTGGTGTTACCTCTCTCAATCTGGCTGTTCTTGTCACCTCAGCTGGATGCCGTGACTGTTGACNATGTGCCGTGACCCTTGACGATGGTTTGCTAAGTATCAGCTGCTTCTCTCTTTAGGCTACTCACTATCTAGTCTTTACTTTTGCTTGCTATAAACTTAATAAACTCACTCAGTTGAAACTGAAAACAGGGTTATCATAGTTCACTATCTGGACCAGACAGGACAGTATGTGTTTATGCCTGTGTTGATTTCTATGTGTTTTGTGTGTCCCTCTATGTATATATGTCTCTGTGTNTATTTGTATGTGCATGTTTTTATTTGTGTCTGCATGTTTNTGTGTCTCTGTGTATCTGTATTTATCATGATATGTCTTGTCTCTGTGTGTATCATTGTGTTTCTGTTTGCCTCTGCATATGTGTCTTTCTGTGTGTGTATCTGTATGCACCACCGTGTGTTTCTCTTTGTGTGTGTGTGTGTGTGTGTGTGTGTGTGTGTGTGTGTGTGTGCTGATGGAGGGGCTGCAGAATGGAGGAAAGCCCCTTCCTTTCCTTGGTTGTAAGGAAGAATCAGTCCCTAGTCTAAACAGGGAGACCCTCCTGCCCTCTTAATCACTCCCCTAATGAGTCATTAACGGAGAGATCTCCTGTGACAGGAGAGGACATTTTTGTGAAGATCCCTGAACTTAGGAGATCCTCTCTGCCTGTGATGGGTGGGAAAGGGTGGGAAAGCCGGTTTCCAGGACAGAGATGGAGAGCACCTTGGGAGGAAAGGCCCACAATTAACTGTGTGCTGGTTGCTACTAAGCTGAGCCCTTCCTGTAGATTGCCACTGGCCTCAGTGGTCTCCTTACCCCCCCTCTGCCATCCCCACTTCATCCCCTCCCCCGCCCCTGCTCTGGGTCACTCTGGTTTTCAGCAGACTGCCTGGCTCTGACGCCTGGACTCCCACCAAGACTTTCTTCACCACATGGTGGCCGAGTTCTGAAGTTTGTCTCAGCAGCCAGTAGGATATCCCCAATTGTCTGTATCTAACCAAGAGATGGGGTGGGGTGAGGCAGACTAAGACTATAATTCTGGACTGGTCTGGGCAGAGCTCTGTACCCCCAAAGAACCCGATCTTGGGTAGAGCAATGCAGAAAATGATATTGCTGTAGTAGAGCTGTTCAGGGCCCCGCAGCCTGACAAGCTAGGCTCATTGTTAAAAAGACAAGTGAAAATCAGAGAAAAGAGATTTATTCAATGTGGCTACATGGGGGCAAATAAAAAAGTCCAGTGGCCTCTGAGTCTATATTTTGGGTTATGGCATAAGGTTTAGGTTTAAACAGAAAGCAAGAAGTATGCATTACTATGGTATAGTCCCACCCACATTGACCATTACTCATTACTGCCTAGGTTCAAATCTCCTCTGTAAGGTTGACAAGTTGTGTGAAATCTCTTTTCACAAGATAATTCCTTTCTGATTGCCCCAGACTTCAGCCTTTTCCTTGTCCCAACATGACGTTCCTAGAGAGATTTCAGTTGGGGGAGTAGGGGGCCCCCATTATCTCAACAGTTTGAAGACTTAAAGGAGGGGACAAACATTTATCCTTAGAATATCTTTGCTCTAACCAAGACAGGTTACATTGCTATTTTCGTCTTTCATAGAAANGTTTTGAATTTTGAACTAATTTGGCTTCATGGTTATGTCTGGTGCTTGAACAGCAGCTNGGAAAAGGGAGCATGGTGGAGACTGGTGCTAGGGGTGGGGGTGAGTTTCCAGAGCAGCAAGAGGCTCCACTTTCTCCTCCATTAAGTTGAGTTGCTAACCTCCCGAGGTCCTGAGCAGGGGGAGGTCTCCAAGGAGAGCTGAGCTTTCTTAGAGCCTCCATTGATGCTGAGAGATGCATTAATGGCTGGAGGGACAGGGATGGGAGATAAGAATAGCCTAGCACCCGGGAGCAGCGTGGGGATCCTCAGAGGCCTCCCCACTTCTTTCCCTGCCTCTACTTGGGGCTCTGAATCTCAGGAAAGACCCTTGTCCAGGACGGAAAGATTTTTGAGTGAGCAGGAGTGCTAGCTGTACCCAGAGGCAGAAGAGCAGAGAGTTGCCACTAGAGGCCTCTCTTAAGTCCTTCCCACAGGAGCCACAGCACCCATTTCACAGGTGGAGCAGGCACCGAGGTCAAGCCTGGTGACTCTGCTCTTGCCCCCTTCTCTTGCCTTGGCCACATACTCTTTAGTTTCCACACACCCCCCCTCAATTCCTTCTTCTTCTTTTTCTCAGCAAAGATGTCCACACCATAGGCTCTGTCCCTAGTACTTCGGTGGCAGGAGACCTCAAGATTAACATATGAAAGACAACAGTTGGCAAAGAAAGACTGGAAACCCTTCTATCCTTGGGCTGCAAACAGCAAAACCTACACTGTGCAGATGTGGGAGAGACAGGTTCATACATAACCTGTCATGAGCTCATGACAGGGCCATGAGCCTAGTGGCCAGTGCTCTCAGCTCACTAGNCNTCTCCCACTCTCAGCATGCTTTTCTTTTCTTTCTTTNCTCCTTCCCTTCCTTTCTTTCTTTTCTCCCCTGAGACAGGGTTTCTCCATGTAGCCCTGGCTGTCCTGGAACTCGCTCTGTAGACCCAGCTGGCCTTGAACTCAGAGATCCGCCTGCCTCTGCCTCCAGAGTGCTGGGATTAAAGGCGTGTGCCCCACTGCCCAGCACTTTTCCTTTTCCTAATAAGCGTTCTCTGCGTCTAACCATGTGTCCCTCATCCAGTTCTTTGCCCCGAGACATAAGAACTTGGAAATCATCAGTGAGTGTCCCTGGGACTCGGATGCCTCAGGTGCCTATAGCACCTCTAACCACCACTGTTGGAAAAAACAAAACCCCAAAACCAAAACCAACCAACCAACCAAACAAACAAAAACCCCTTTCCTCACCCCATTTGTATAACATCTGATAGTTTGAGTATAATCTCCCACTCCCCTATTTGTTGCAAGCACTAAGTCTGCAGTGTCACGGGGCAGGGGCTTCGTCTAGTCTAGAACAGCAGTTCTCAACCTTCCTAAGTCTGCGACCCTATAATACAGTTCCTCNTGTTGTGCTGACCCCCTCATTGCTACTTTATAATTGTAATTTTGCTACTGTTATGAATCATAATGTAAATATCTGATATGTAGGATATCTGATATGTAAATATCTGATATGCAGGATATCTGATATGCGACCCCCGAAGGGATCATGACCCACAGGTTGAGAACCACTGTGCTAGTGCCTAACAAGCATTACTTTCAGTAACTGAGTAATTGGTTCCTTGCAGGACACCGTACTTACTTCCAGTTATTAGCCTGGCTCAGCTAGCAAGGAATGTGGAGGCCAAGGGTGTGTGGTATTTCCCATCCCTCTGCTCTTTCTTCTACTCTGTGAACTGAAGGCTTCTGATGGGGCCAGTGTAGAAAGTGAAGACCCAGTTAAATGTGAAGGTTGGATCTGCTCTGCCAGCAGCAGGAGGCAGAGGGGACTTANACAGAGATAGTTGGGGNTAGGAGCTGGCAATGTCCTTGGAAGTAAGAGATTGGAGGTTGATAAAGCTGATGCTGGAAGGGAAGCGGATGGGTATGCAGACATGTGGATGTGAAGCCAGGGCACTGGGAAAGGACACGTGAAGAGAGTCTGCCCCTAATGATGAGTGGGTCAGTGGGGATGGATTCATCGACAGCTAGGTGGGTGGGTGGGTGGATAGATGGACTCAGATAGCTAGGTGGGTAGGTGGGTGGGTGGATAGATGGACTCAGATAGCTAGGTGGGTAGGTGGGTGGATGGGTGAGTAGAAGGGTAGGGGAGGGGCAGTTGGTGAATCGAGGTAGGTGAACGAGTGGATGGGTAAACAGGTAATGAGCAGGATAATGTAATGCTTGCTCTGTGCTTTCTGTACGCCCCTACTGCAATTTTCATAATCAACCTTATTTAAAGTTATTACACTCTTAGAAGAGGCCATTTCTGTATCCATTTGCAGATGGAGAAATAGCGTCTGGAGACTGCTCTTGCCCCCTTCTCCCTTGCCTTGGCTACTTACTCTTTAGTTTCTACAGCTCCCCCCCCCTTCGTTCTTCTTTTCTCAGCAGAAATAGTGTCTAGGAGGGATGAAGAACTCTCCTTTCGATGCCTCACACTTGAGAAGCAGGTGAGACCAGGTTTGAATCCTGATGTAAGGTGGTCTGTCCTGAGAGCCTCTGCCGTTCCTGGAATCCAAGGTGACGGCAGGCTTAGGACATGACTTATCTCCATGCCTTCAGCCTGGAAAGGGAAAGAGACAGGTTAGAGAGACAACCCTTAGAGATGGACTACTCAGAATCAAGTGGGAGTCTGAACTAAAGTCAAGGAAACAGAAGAGAATGAGAGCAGAGACCCCGACTTTCCTNCTGTGTGTAGCTGTCCTGTGGGCACCAAGTGANGGTCCAAGGCCTTGTAGCAAATCAGTTTGGGGTGCTGCTTGCACTCCTTCCTTTTAAAATGGGGAAACAAGAAGGGCATGGTGGATTAGGATGGTTTTAACCCCAGCACTGGGGAAACAGAGGCAGGTTGATCACTGTGAGTTCAGGGCCAGCCTAGTCTATATAGCAAGTTCCAGGACAATCAGTGGGACAATCAGTAGGTACATAGTGAAACCCTGTCCCAAAATAACCCAACCAACCAACCAACCAACCAACAAAAAGGCAGAGTAATCAGGTGTGGCGGTACACACATTTAATCCCAGCACTCTGGTNGCAGAGGTAGGCGGATCTTAGAAGTCAGCCTGATCTATACAGTGAGTTCCAGGCCAGCCAGAGCTACAAAATGAGACCCTGACAAAACAAAAACAAAAACAAAAGCAAAACAAAACAAAACAAAAAAACCAAAAAACAACAAAAAAAAACCCTAAACCTGAAAATAGGGAAACAGGTCTTCCCTTGAGGCTTCTTTGTGATGATTCTATTCAGTTACCAGTCATCCTGGTACTGTTTTAGGTATCAGGGACACAACAAATATTCCCAACTTCCTAAAGAAAACTGGCAATTAACCCAACAATTGAATAAATTAGATATCATGTCAGATTTGGATTAGTGAGCTAGAAAAAAACAAAGCCTTGGAAGGAACACAGGGCAGCAATGGTACAATTTACAATTTTATATAAAGGATACAAAAGGAGCCTCCCCCTTGGGAGGGGATGTGTGAGCAGTGACCCGAAGTAAGTCATTCAGAAGTCTGGAGTGCGTGGAGTGTGGGGCTGCTGTGATGCGAAAGCCCCGGAGTAAGGCTCTAAGTTCAGAAATAACTAGGAAGGTGAGAAGGAGGGGATGGGAGATAAGAGTTGAGGGGGATGAGGACCTCCAGGCTGTGCCTGGGTTCTGAGCTGAGGATTTTTTGCTGGGAATGAACCCAAGGTTAGCTGGGTCTGAGCTGCATCTCCAGACACACAGAACAGAGGATTCAGTGGTCTCCCCCAGCCCACCTCATTCCAGGAGAGGCTGTTTGTCCTGGCGCTTGGAGCAGGCCCTTTTCATGGTACTGGGACTCAGCCTAGCCTCCCACTAGTCTCACCCCTTCACGGCTGTTGTCTCACCAGGCCCTCACTCAGACCCTGAACCCCCCACTCCCACCCCCAGGCAAGTTCCTGGGCTTAGATGGGCTTGCGTACTAAAGTAGGATCCCAGCTCTAAAATGAAAGGAGATTGCAAGATGGGCATAAAGGCTACATTGTGGAGTGTGATCAGGGTCCGTGCTGCCTTCTGAAACCCGCTTTTCCACGGCAAAGTCTGCGGTCAGTGTTTCCCACAACAGGAATCCCCAAGGACCGGCACAGTACAGCCGGTCATAAACTGAAATTGTTCAAAAGCAAATTGACAAAATATCTCCCTCAGCCTCCTGCTGCCCTTTCCAACCACGGAGACAGGAGCTGAGGGGCATTGGGGAGGCCGGAGGGGGNGGCCTGCACAGTGGGGCTATGTGCTGACACAGCCTTGAATTCCTCATCTGGCTCACTGCACTCATTTTGTGCCTAAGCCCTGGTGTGGCCGAAGGCCCAGGAGGAAGCCTGGGACAATGGTGCTCAGTTGGTCTCTGACCTCATGGCCCTACCCTGCCTGCCTGATCTCACCATCACCTCACCCCACATGCCTTGACAAGCTGCCTGGAGGCCCCCACACAGACCCTGAGGCCCCCACTCCCACCCCCCAGACAGAGTCCTGGCTATGAGCACCCTCCTGTAAAGTAGCACTCATTAGCTCCCAGGGCAGCTATGCCTGGCTCTCAGCTTCAATGCCCATAGGGAGATTGTGTGAGACCCTGCCTCGAAATAAAATGGTTTTTTAAAAATTGATAAGGGTTGGGGTGTAGCTCAGTGGTAGAGCACTTGCTTGGCATGTGCCAGACCTTGGGTTCCATTCCCACACAGCTGCAATGATAAGGAGCATAGACTTTGTCTGGGCACGCACAAGCTTATTTCTTGTTCCCCAGACGGTATAGTTACGGCTGCAATTCACAGAGCATTCACGCTGTATTCACTATTGTGTTCTTATTGATGATGAAGTACATGGACGGATGGATGGGCACAGATTTTGTGCAAATTCTACCCTCTCTTCTCTCAGGCAGCTGACACCTGAGGGCTTGGGAGTCCTTGAACAGATCCCCAGTGGGCTTAGGGCATTGCACAGCGGAGGGCTTTCTGAGCATCCACTTTGGAGGTAGTAGTTCCATGACTGTGTGACTCTGGACTCTGGGCCTCAGTTTCCACATCTTTAAAATGCCATGTCAGGAATGGTCTGGTGACCTGGAGACAATCAGCATGCTGGCAGCAGGGGTGATCGGAACTCCATAGGATTTGGTGGTCACCATAAGGAGGAATGAGGGACCAGGTTCAGTTCAGTCACTGGTTCTGATGTGAGTGACAGNTGCTTCCTCCATACCAGCTGTTGGCCTTATTCTAGAGCCCCTTCCCTGTGGGTGACCCTGCTGAAGAACCTGATGGGAAGGCCCTCACTGACTCCTCTCTTCCCTCTGCTTCTCCTTTGTCCTATGAGTACCCATTCTGAGTACATGATGGGGAGGGAGGTAAGAGGGGACTCTGGAGTGGCCAGAGGCATAAGAAGNCTGGCCAGGATGCTGGGGTGGGAGGGCCCTGTGGGCAGACTAGACACTGAAGTTCTGGGATTAAGTGTCTGCAGCTTCCCTGGGCACAAGGTAGGCAGAAGCTGCCTGGCCACAGTGTGCCTACNTGGTCCCAGGGCTTAGATACACCACACACCTGATTTCCCTGATGGTTACAGAGATTTGAGGGCTTAGGCAGGTGAACCTCAAGATGCACAAGAAGACAGGCTGGCTTGGGCCTTGAAGCACATAGTGACAAAGTCAGGACCAGAGTGGTGTCTGGGTTGAGGGCATCTTGGTCAGTAGGTCCAGCACCCGGATGCANTTGCTTGAGGCATTCTGTCCTTTCTCTGTGCTGTTGGCCTTTCCTCAGAATCTAATTTATCAAACAGTACTTGGGACTCTAGAGGAAGCCAGGTGACCATAGGGTTTAGAAATGTTTCTGTAGCTGGTATGGTGGCACTAGCTATGATCCNAGTTGCCCTGGAGGCTAAGACAGAGGATCTGAAGGTCCAGGCTAGCTTAAGCAACTTTGTGGGACTCTGTCTCGAAATAACAAGTAGCTGAGTGGTGAGCTCTTGCCTAACATGTAAGAGGCTCTGGGCTCCATCTTAAGTAACACACACACACACACACACACACACACACACTCATACACACACAAAGAATATCTATGATATGAGGAATGTCACCTTCACCTGGATACGCTTGAAGTTTGGCCACCATGAACTGGAAATGAATGTGAAGGACATTTGGAATCTGCCAGCCCTGGGTGGGTCATGACTTTAGTAGGTGGCAGTACCAGGTGCTGCTGACTCCCAGGGCTTGTCACTTTGGTTTGTGGCTGGATTTCAACTGAAGATTAGTAGAAATAATGTTATGTCCCCTTTCTAGTGCAAGCTCCTGCGCTCCACCCTGCACCCCCTCTCCAGAGCTTCCTGACAGGAATGACCAGCAGCACCAGCAATCCCACAATGTAGTGAATGACAGTGACAGAATAACAGTATCTAGAATTTATGGAGGCTTGCTATGTGCCTGCTGCTGGACCACCTGCTTCCTCCTCATGTGGCCCTCACCATAGCTCCGTGAGGCAGGTACTAATATAGTGTAGTCTGTCTGGCAGAGGAAGACACTGGGACAAAGAGAGGCTTAGTGAGTTGTCATAGGTCACACAGCTTGTGAATGATGGGGCTAAGATTTGAACTCAGTCTCCCAGATCCCAGAGCCTGAGCTAGACCTTCCTAGTGGGATGGCCCAGAAGAGGAGTATAAGAGATGGGTATGATGACATGTCTGTCTAATCCTAGCGCTTGGGAGATGAAGGCACAAGAATCATGAATTCAAGGTTGTGTGTCTACCCAGCAAGTTTGAGGCTAGCCTGGGCTCTACAAGGCCATCTCAAAAAACAAACAAAAAGAAAAAAAAAAGACATATTTGGCCTACTTACTTGTCCCTGCTGAGTCCTTCATGTTCAACAAGGGACATTTCATCTCTGGATCCCATGACTATATTCACATCGTTATCTCTAGCCAGGTTAGTGGGTTTCAGGTTCCCCCACACTGTGGCTGGGCCAGCTTGAGGGAGGGCTTCCTCCATTTCTGGGATCCTCAATAGTCCTGTGATTAAAAAAAAGAAAGGTCAAGATGCCAACAGGAAGAGCAGTTGCAACCTGGGAAAAAGGGTGGTGGGACCTCGAGTATCCCCGAGGTCAGCCAGCCTTCTGGTCCAGGGATGTGTGACAAGGGCATCCTTGAGAGAAGACACGGGCTCCCTGGAGTTCCTGTAAGATCCAGGCCATTGTTGTATTTATTAATCACCACAGACAGGACGGGGCCACACAGCTAGCCGCTCCAGGACTTGGGGAGTAGGAAGCATCCAGTTTATGGGACTGGAGATGAATCTGGGAGGTGAGGNCAAGTGTTTGCCAGAGGAGAGACTTTCTAGGCAGGGAGAANAGAGGCAACAAGTAGAATTGTAGAGGAGTGTTTCCCANAGCTCTATGATGGTAGATGCCTGCAGAGGGGACATGAGGAGGNCTGAGGGTATGTGGGGCCACTAGAGACCACAGGTGAGGTTCTTCACCAAGCCCTGCAGCTTCCCACTGCTCACTCAGCTGGGGCTTTCTCTGTAATGTCTCCTGGGCTCTTTGTGCTATCTAGTCACTTACCCAGTGAGTGGTCAGAGCGCTGACTATGTGCTCGACCACTAGGCAGTATCAAAGTACTGGGATGATGCCGGGCCCCCATGGGGCACCACATCTATTCTATGACAGAGGAAACTGAGTCTGTGAAGACTTGGGCCCTGAAGTCCCTTCTCCTTCCTAGTTCCTTAGCCCAGACCTAGGAGCCTCAACTAGCTCCTAGGACTAGGCCTCAGGTGACCAACTGACACCTAAGGGGTTGNGTCCTGTAAAGTCAGCTGTGACCCAGCAGCTTNCAGCTCCATGCCTTCTGTGTTCAAGATAGCTCTGCTTATCACCAACCCCTTGGACCATCACAGAGCAGTCCTCAGAAGGACAGTCCTTGGCACACTGAGGTCCAGAACACAGAGGNTCTGAGCTGGCTGTCCTCCCTGAAGCCCGAGTCTGTCTCTCACATAGAGAGAATCATCCCCAGGGAGGGTCCCTGCAGGAGTGGCCTCAGCCTCTAATTAAAGCAAGGGTTAAGCTGGTGGCCAGCTAGCCTGCTTCCCCCCAAAAGACTGCCAAGGCCCTGTGAAGCCTGGCCAGTCATCCCAACATGCGCAGCTAGATAGTACTCTGAATGCTTAGTCCAGATTAACTGTTGTATGCTGGTTTCTGGAGAGATATGAACAAAGGGTTCTACTCACAATGGATCGAACTCCTGAATGAATCACTCCACCAGATCCATCTTGGTGAACCGGTTTATTGGGGTCACCGTCAGGAGCAGGGATGATTCAAAGGTGCCTGTATCATTAAAGGGTCCACCCCGCATGGATGTTAGACGTATGAAAGCTGCACCCCATCCTAGCTCTTGAGAAGGACCTTACCAGCTTGTAGCTAAGAACATCACAAACTCCTTCCGCTTAGCCTGTCTGAGGAGCCTTTCTTTCCTCTCCTAGAGGGAATGCTTCAATACGGAGCAAATAACTATGGAACAGTCAGTGATCCTGGGGCAGGAAGGAGAAGCAGGNGGTAGGGAAAGGACACAAGACTGGCTTTTGGTCTTCCGGGCCTCCCAGAAACACTTGTCTGTCTCCATCACTGTACCATTAGCCTATACTCCACTAGTAGAGTCATTTGAATGATAAAAAATTACTGAAGCAATCAATGCTTTCAATATCAAATTCAAACCAAATGGCCCTGGAGCTACAGGATGCGTCAATGTGCCTTATGCCTGCTCCCTCCCACCCCCAACTGAGTAGAACCCATGGGAGGAGACCTCATCCTGCAACCCTATCAATACAGTAGGTTCTCATCAGGCAGGCCTAGATCCCGAGCCCTTGAGAGACAGGTCAAGACACAGAAGTGAACGGAGTCAAGGTCCCCTCCCAGGACAAAGTCACAAACACTTGTGTCTATGAATTCCTAGATTTTCAGTTTGCTAATGCAGATGGACTTCCAGCTTTTCTCACCATAAACAGGACCCCCAGCAGTCTCAAATCTGCCTCCCATCTTCTTTCTCAGGGAGGCAGAGTATTTTGCACAATCCTCTCTTCATATCGGGATGAACACAGACCTCTGTTGGTCAGGCCTGTGTAGACTTTACCAGACTGACTCCTATCCTCCTTGAACCCATGCTGAGGAAGGAGGGCCAGGGTCCAGCTGTGGGGGTAGGGGGGCACATTGGGGCAGAGGCCTATGTCCTTGGAATGATGGCCCCATGTGGGGACCACCTGGAGAATAGCAAGGAGGAGGCAGTGCCCATGGGGTGGAGAGGGGCTGGATAATTGGCCAGATTAACCCGCAGGAGGCCTCCTCGGGAAGCTATTTTTAACTCTGAGAGACTGAAGCCACTTCCCTCCCTCCCTCCCTTTATTGCCCTTTATTTCTGTCCTCCTGGGGCCTGAAGGCCTGGAAGCTTGTCCCTTTAGAGGAAGAGAGGAAAAAGGGAGAGGAGAGTCAGCTCCATACTGTATCCCATGTGACTTCACCGGGGCTGCAGGCAGACTCACCATGCGAGGCAGAGGAGGGAAAGGAAGCAGAGAGCGAGAGTGGGAGGGGCCTTTTGGAAGCCTTGATGCTCTTTTCAAATCCATGGCTTCCACAGTCTCTTGAGAATACGGAAACATTTCCCAAATTAAAGCAGGGTTTTGGCTCACACTCAAAAGCCCAAGGGTAGATCTGTGGAGCTCAAAAGACCTGTCTGGAATACAGTTCCTCTCAGAATCTCAACTCTGCTTTCTTCAAGGTGCATGTCACTTCAGGTGGTGGAAGTGTCCACAGCAGTTTCCTGCTATCAGCAAGCAGCCCAGAGATACAGGGCCCCTGCCCTCCCGCACCTGCCACCTATCAGCAAAAGTCCTGGGGTTTGTTGGCTTTGATCACACACCTATCCCTCAGCCAATCACTGTAGCCTTGGGGATGGCTGAGACCCACAGGCAAACAGGTAGTGGGGTATGATGAGGTAGGACTAGATGAGAACATGAAGGCTCTCAGAAAGAAGGGCCTAAATCAAGGCAGTACGTAATTTGGTGACATGTCTTAGAGTTTCACAGCCCGGACAAGAAGAGTCTTGAAACCCCTGCCTCTTGATGCCTACGAGTTTGACTCAAGCATGACAGAAAGTCCTGGCCATCAGCCTGCCCCCTGGCTGCTGTGTCCTGGACACCAGCAGCTGCTCCTCAAAGCCACAGCTCCAGGGAAGCAGGAGTAGGGCCTAGCCCTGCCCAGGGAAGCAGTCAGCTGCCAACTCTGCCAGCTGATCAATGTTTGCTTCCGGACAGGTGGGAGGGGCCGTGAACTCAGTGTCCTATTCTCAGCATGGTAATGGTTCCTGAAGTCCTGTGCCTCAAATCGATGCTTTTGGCTCAGCCAGAAGTCCACGGGTACCTGGGCAGGGGAAGGGCATGTGTGTGTGATGGCATGTAAGGTTCTGGCGTTCTCCCGTAGATCTCTTGGAGACAAGGTCCCTGTCCTTGCTGAGCTCTTCCCTGTCAGTGGGGTGGTATCTACCCGCCCATCACCTCCAGTGCAGGTTGGTGGGTGTTTACCTCTACTGTGTGATGCCTGGCAGTCATGCAGCTGGCACTGGCCATTATAACCATCACTATTATAGTTGTCAGCAATGTGTATCTTGGGACAAATGGTGCTGAAGAGAGAGGCCAGTCTAAGGGCACAGCTCTTGGGCTTGGGCTCTACTCTGTGGCTCATAGCCTGAGTGATAGGCCTCTTTCCAATTGACTGATTGCCTAGACTGTGGACAGGGCTCAGGCAGAATGCCCCCCTGTGCCTTTTGGCTTCCTGCCCATGGCTCCTACCACAAATGCTTATCCTGATACCCATGGGCACAGTTCTTTCCAACTCCTTAGAAGGGGTATCAGTTAAAGGCAGGATGCTCATTGGAGTGGGAGTTCAGGCTTATTCCCCAGATGGTGACACACACACACACACACACACACACACACACACACACACACACACACAGCATCCTATGACCATGCAGGTGATTTAAATGTGTCTATGAGCCGTGGGCAGAACAGAACTGTTCATGAGTGGGATCCTCTACTGTTTTCATCATTCTTGTTCTGAAGACATACCCACGTGCCCATGGAACCTGCCCTGGTCTGCACACAAGGACCTGTCTTTGACTCATGGAACTGGTAGGACAGTCAGGGAGGTGAACAAGAAGCCAGACACCTGGGGAAAAGGCAAAGCAAGACAGGGGAAGTAGGGATGTCCTAGTGGTGGGCTTTCCCAGGGGAGTCAGTCCTGAGATGCCCTGAAGAAAAAGCAACGGGAGAAACAACATTCCCACCTGAAAGGTAAACAGGTGGCCAGGACAGGATAGGGCTGATGGCTGGTCAGTGTGCCTGGAAGGGAGGGGGTGGAGGGCGGGAGGGCAGAAGCTGGGTCAACATCTAGGATAAGCAGAAGAAACTCTAAGTGGGCCCCTTGGAGAAGGTGTTCCCGGGGAGTGCCAGGTGCTGCCAGGCCAGCAAGGACACTGAGGATTGACCAGGAGGATAGACCATTTGATTCCCATAGGAGTTGGTTGGTAGAATTGCAGGCAGCTGCTGAGCAGAGAGGCCGATGCTCCAGACTGTTGTCTATGAGGACAGCATACCCTCTGGGGCATTTTTCCGGATGGCTTTGCTGTTTTTGCTGTCCTCACGACAAGGAAGGGGTTTCCAAAGGAGCTGATGGCTTCCTTTGGCTGCCTCAGCCTGAGGCTCTAAAGGCACAGGGCTTGTGGCTGAGAGAATGGACAGGGCCTTAGCTATATGCTTGTCTGAGAGGATTCTCTCAGATTAGGGATAACCAGACAGGCCTGTGGCAATGTATGCATGTTGCAGGGCAATTCATTTCCATGTCATGCAAGGCAGGAATTGTTTTTCTGTGCTTATGGCCACCCATGCTTTACAGAGAAGGAAGTAGGAAATGTGTCTGTGGGCCCTGAGCTGGGAGCAGCTTTACTGGCGTTGGGCACATGCTTGAACANTCCTTCCCTCTATTCTGGAGGGAGGCAGGATGCCTTGTGTGTGTGTGCATGTGTGTATATGCATGTGTGCATGTGTGTGTGTGCATGTGTGTGTATATGCGTGTGTGCATGTGTGTGTGTGCATGTGTGTGTATATGCGTGTGTGTGCGTGTGTGTGTGCATGTGTGTGCATGTGTGTGTGCGCATGTGTGTGTGCATGTGTGTGTGTGCATGTGTGTGTGGGGGGCAAGGATGACATGACCTGCTCTGTCCACACTTGGAACCCTGGTTAGAAAGAGCCTTCCTGTATGGCTGCCCTCTGTCCTTGGATCTTGAGCATGGCCATGCTCTCTATGGAGAGGCTGTGAACTTGAGTCTCATAGAAGACTCATAGTGTCCTGGAAAGAGATGTGACTTTGATTAAGAAATGAAGTTGGTCCCAGCTTGTAAGCTGGAGGGTGGGATGTGAGGTCTACAGGGCAGTAGCTGTGGAAATCAGGGCCACTTCTCCGGCAGGTGTTTTTTGTTGTATGACCTTGAGCAAGACACTTGTCCTATCTGTGAAATGCATCTGATAATAGGTCCTGGGGGGAAGACCCCCAGCCCCAGCTTTACACAGGCCTCTGAGGCCCTTGTCCACATAAGCAGCTAAAAGTGGCTGTATATGTGCATGTGTGGTCCACCCTAAGGTGCCCCTGAACTCATTACAGGAGCTCAAGATCCTAGACCTGAAGCTGGGTGTGGCAGCACATGCCTTTAATTACATTACAGGAGGCAGAGGCAGGCAGATCTCTGTGAGTTTAGGGCCAGCATGGTCTACAAAGGACAGTCAGGGCTGTTACACAGAGAAACCATTTCTCGAAAAACAAACAAAGATCCTAGACCCAATGGAGCCCCATAGTGTTCTATCCATTTTTCTGTCTACCAGCATGCTATGAGTTCTTTGGGAGTGTCTATGGTGGAATCCCCTGAGTGTGATGTGGATCTGCTCTCCTTGAGAGGGCAGAGAAGCTTGTAGGCAGGGAAAGTCTTCCCCCTTACTCCTTCCTGACTTTGGGCACCTTCTGTTTTCTGGGCACCAGGGCTGGATAAAAATGGAGCAGGGGCATCTGAGCCATTTTCCTCCTTGGTCACTCAGGAGAAGGTGGAAAACAGGACATCATATGCCTGTCCAAGATAGGCTGGGGGTCTGGGGGCCTGGGGACCTGGGGGTAGAGTCCCTGGGGATACTCATTTTCTCTCTATTGTAGCCCTGAACGGTGGCTAGACAGGGAGGCATGACCATCTTAAGGATACATTTGGTTTGAGACCCTCTCCACCAGTCAGTGTCTCTGTGACTAGATAAGCAACTCTTCCTCTGTGCCTCAGTTTCTTCATCTGTAAAGTGGGTCAATGGTTATACCTCTCAGAGCGTCATAATGACAGCAAAATAACTCCAGCTAAGGCCTTAGCACAGAGGCCAGCATAAGACCCACAAGCTGTTTCACTCAGCCCCTCTCCCAGGTTAAGAACTGTACATACACTTCTCTCATTTAACCTTCACTGTAGTCTTATCACGAAGTGAACCCCATAATGTCCATGTGACCACAGGGAATCCAGACACTGAGTGTTGCAGTGCTTTTTGTGCAGGATTGCTCGCTCAGACAAGGAGATAGGATAAGCATAGTCTGAGGCGGGAGAGTTTTCTGGAGACTCTGGATGAGGAGTTGGCTCCCTGGAGTTAGGCTGGTGGGTTCTGCTGAGCTCTGGATAAGCTGCCAGAGCCTGGGCATCTGGGTGGCCAGAAAGCCATGCCTCTTGGCTAGGATCCTGCATCTAGCGTCTCTGCTATTCAAATGCATAATTATATTTCACATTATAGGGGAGCTGGAGACCAAGGGGCTGGGGAGTTTTGTGAAGCTTGTGTTCTGGCTGTAGACCTGCCTTCTTGGCCCGATTCTTCAGCCTTAGGGTTGAGCTGGGGGTCAGCCCTGTGATAAATTGGGATTTCCCTGAGGCCAGCTAGGGTGATCTGTCTGCCAGGCTGAAAGGTCCAGGCTCTGCAGGATGTGAGGTTCAGACAATAGGCTCTGGGAGACTGGGAGAGCAGAGTACCAGGGGTGCCTTCCAGACAAGAGTGGGNACGGGGAGGGGAGTTACATGGAATCAAATCAGCAGAGAGGCCAGGAGGCGGAGCATGGAGGAGAAAGCAAGAGATGAAAGCTAAATACAACACAAGATGGAAAGAAGAGATATGATATTAAAGAGGGTGGGGTGTGCATATGACCCTGTGCTTGGTGTGCAAGGAGAATGCATGAGCTCAGAAGCCAGCCTGTGTGGATGTGCTGACTGATCCCACTCCACATGTGCATATGTCACTATGAGTGCACCTGTGCACCTTAGCCACTGTGCTCCTCATCACATGGATTTTGTGCAGGTGACGCCTGAGCTTGGTATCCTGCGGTGTGCAGCCGGTCCAGATTCCCTTGCCTATGTGTGTAGTCTGAGTATATGCTCGCCATGCACCTGTGTGTGCACGCGTGTCCCCGAAAAGATGTGTGTGTGTGTGTGTGTGTGCCACGCGCGTGCGCGCGTATGTGTTCACGCGCGCGCGCCCCAGTGCGCAAGTGGCTGGTGCGTGTAGGGGGCAGCTGGGGCCAGGAGGGGCCATCGGGCCAGACCAGGGCGGTGGTGGGCGGGATCAGCGGCGCAGCGGCGCAGGGCGGGCGTGCTTTTGGCGGAGAGTTGGAGGAGTTGCCGAGCTGGGCTACTGTGGCAGCGGGGCGCGGAGCTGGGTGCGCGCAGAGCTTCTGCCTCCCGCCGCCTCCTCGCCCTCCATTCCTCGTTCCCCGTCTTCCCCCGGCCACGCCGCGACTGCGCTGCCACCGCCTCCCTGGGAACGGTCGCCGGGGGAGGGGGCCCTGTGCGGTCGAAGCCCGCTGGGAGGTGCAGGACACCCACACCCGGTGCAGGGGAGCGCGCCCGGCCCTGCCCGGGGATCAGATAACTGCGGCGGGGGAGGGGGTGGGTCGGCAGTGCCTGTCGCGGGACTGAGCGACAGAAGCCAGTGGCGAACCCGGAGCGAGCGCCGAGGGGCTGGGGGCGCCGTCTGGGCGTGCGCCCCCGACCCATGGCTGGCTGGTGGCGCCCGGCGTCCGGGAGCGACGCGCCCCTCGGCGTGGAGCGCTCCCAGGGGCTGCGCTGAGGAGGCGGCGGCAACGGTGGCAATGCAGCCAGCGCAGCGGCGGCCGGGACCGGGAACGGCCGCGCGGAGCTTGGAGGACGCGGGACGCGCCGCGCCCCGGCCACTGACCGAGGTAAGAAGGCGGCCGCGGGCGCACGGCCCACCCGCTCGGCCCCAGCTCCCAGCAGGCAGCTTCCCGCCCCGGGTGAGCGCGGGGTGGTGCAGCAACAGGAAAGGTGAGGCAGAAGGGCTTCTTCCGTTCCTTTTCTTTTTCTCCTCTCCCGTCCGTGGTGAACCACCAGATGAAATGCTGACAGCGAGCTTTTCTTCCACTGCCATGTTTCGGGCTACAGCCACCAGGGAACTTTGCTCCGGGCTAACCTCTCTCTGTCCCGGGGTGTGTGTGTTGCGGGGTGGGGTAGGGGGACACTCTCGGAAACTTTGAGGAGCTCTCGATCCCCCTCCTCGGCCGGCTTGATTGAGGGGGCTTGCAAGGCAGAGGGCGGAGCCACTTTTGCGCGCGGCATCGGTCCTAGGCGTGACCTTACCCGAGAAACCTGTGATCAAGATGGGGTACGGAGTGGGTGCATAGGCTCGACCAGAGACCTGAGAACGCTCCCTGCTAAGACCTGGATCGTCGGAGTCATTTCTTTCCNACCGCCTGTGCTGTCATGGAGTAAAAATATTCTGGACGTGGTTCTTCACCATNCAGTCTGCCTGCAAGTCCAGGGGCATCTTTTGCTTCTTAATGTCGGTCTTGAGAAACCAACAGGGGCTCAGGAGGCAGAGGTGTCTCTCTTGGACGCACAGGTCTATTCCGGTGTCCTGTAGGGAACTAGACCCTTTGGAGGAGGCAGCTGGAGTGGAGAGCCTTAGATAGCTTCTAGGAGAGCTGAGGCCCTTGATAGTGTCCCTGTCTTAGTTTGTGCACTTGTCGTCTGAATACCTTAGAACTGGTCCTGGGAATGGTGCTCCCAGGAAAGTCTCTTTGGTGAAGGCCTCAAGTTCTGGGAGGTTCTGCCTTCCTACTGTGTGGACCTGGTGGGATTTGAGGCTGCCATTCTGCCAATTCCCAGAGTGTAGTACTGTCTTTGGCCCTTTCTAGTTTCTTCCTCACTACCTGTACCCAAGTCTGAAGCCGACAGTAAAGATTTGGAGACTTTCTGGCCCTCACACCCGCCTCCTGAGCCCTGGTTAGGCGACTTCAGCTCTCCGGCTTGCCTAGGCGCCCACATGCCACTGAAATCAGCTGCCGCCTCCTCCAAGGTGGGAACCCAGAAGGCTTAGCCTCCCGGCCTTTACACCCTCTCTGAGAGATGAACAAAAGCCTGCCCTGGCTGCTGTCCCTCCTGACTAGACTCCAGCCTGGCACTGCACCAGGTGCCTGATTTGAGACCCCTCCCCAAAATCTGCCCATGTGACAGAGGAGGGTCAGGTTGGGGAGGCAGATCTGAGTACCAGGCTCCTCCTTGAAGACCCATCCCTCTGTATTCCCAGAAGAATCCCCCCCCCCAGGGCCTGTAGGGGGACCCTCAGCAAAATCATCCACTGTGTGCAAGAGGTCCCTCCAACCAGCCAGGGGACACAGTTCTCTGTCATAGCAGGTGACCCTGGATAGGCGGAGCCACTGGTGAGAATTAATGCATGCTGTGTGCATATGGCTTATTGGACCAACCTCAGCATAGTGGGAATGGGGGAGGTTCAGACATCCTTGGGGACCAGGTAGGTGGTTCTGTTGTGTTAGACAACAGAGAGGGACCATCTTCTCCACTGGGACACTGCTCTATGCATGCAGAAAGCACCTTGTAAATGCAGTGTAGGCACAGGCCTAGCATGTGTGAACTTCAAGTCTTTGATCACCTAACTAGTCTCCTCTCTTCTGGGTTGGGTGGGCACCGTGGGGTGGTGGATGAGTCCTCTGCCACCAGGTTCCCTAGGCTGGGTCCCCTGTAGGTGTGTGTCTAGTAGAAGGAGAGGTTCAGGAGACTGCTGTACTGGGAGAGGTATTTACAGTGGGCGCTTCCAGAGCCATGCAACATGTTAGGCCAAAGCAGAAGCTTGTTTTGTTTCCTTCAAATCAGAAGGTGTTTCTACCAGGACTACCCTGTCTCTGCTCTGCCCCAGGAAGGACCAGGTAGCACTAAGTGGCCCTCTAGCAGTGAACTAACAATGGCAGTGATAACAGTAACAATGGTGGTCACAGTGGCCCTTCTAGGCTCTGCGACTCAGGCCAATGCAGCCTGCAGACAGTTTCCTCTGGCTCAGCCTGGCCTCCAGTGCTTGGGGCCATAGTTGGCACGACCAGTCATGGCACCCAAAGGCCTTGGCACATAGCTAGGGTGGAAGTGACTGCGTCATAGCTCCCAGCAATCTCTGTGGTCCTTGGCAGCCCCCAGGCAGGGTCTGCTGGTATACTGCAAGGCTTGCACAATAGTTCTTCTCAGTCCTCTGCTCCTAACTCCTGCTCTAGGCAAGACCCTTCCTGCAGCAGATGCAGCTGGTCCCTGTGGCTGGGCCTTGGCCAGGGCTTTGCTGTGAGTGAAACATGGGCACATTTGCCCCTCCCCTCTGGCCTGTCATTGGAGCACTGCCAGGGACTGACACTGAGGAGAGACAGACAAGGGGCAGCTCATAGACAGCAGGAGGGACAGGCTGAGCCCGTCCCTTGGGAGGGTTGCTGGGGAGCAGTGAGTGAAGGGGACAGGCAGCAGGGGAAGACAGTGGATAAAGCAAGCATGAAGGGAGCTATCTGGAACTGGGCTTCAGACAGGGCCGCTGATGCTTCAGAGGAGCAGTGGTGATGATGGGGCTTTTCCAGAGGAACTGGCCCCAGGAAGGAACTGAGGGCCCAGAGCTGGACCAGCTAATTTAATTTGTTAATGGCCTGCCAGTGCGGAGGGCTGTATCGGCTCCATTATACGGATGGGAGTGGAGGCCAGGAGGCTGTGGAGGTTCTCTGTAGCCTGTGTGCTTCTGACCCAGAGCCTAGGGCTCTCCCAGGGACAGGCTGCACCTCCTGGCGCTCACAGACACATTTGCTGGGGGCGTTTGTGTGCTGGCCTGGCCTCCACCCCCAGGCAGTTTCCACTAAGCTCCAGGGCCTGCCTGCCTTCCTAGCTCCCAGGAAGCTGCTTCTTTGGGACCCGGTGAAGGCCTGGCATAAAGTTAGTGTTCCGCAAATGTTCCCTGAGGCCTCAGTGGTAGCCTTCTTGTGTTGTGGCGTGAGCTGGAGTGGGTGTGAGGTCTGGAGTGTCTAGCATGCAGAAACAGTAAGTGACTGTTCAATAAGTAAGTTTGTGTAGGGAAGATTTGGTCTGAGGGCAAATGGGGGTGCTAGAGAGGTTGGTGGAGCAAGAAACACATATGCTTCTCCTGACCTCAGTTTTGCATCCGTTAAGGGATACCCAGAATGGAGGAGGGGAAGAGAGCCTTTGAATGTGCCTCGAAGAGTAGGGTAGGCTCAGCAAGACTGGGAGTCTTCAGAGGGGACCCCNTGAAGGAGAGCTGTGAACAGTTGGTGCCTAAGCCTTAGGAATCTCATTGTAGCCCAGTCTTCCTTTGACCTNATGGGAAACTGGATAGAGAGAAGAGGGTTTCCATGGAAGTGGCCTCAGATGCTGGCCTCCTACTCTGGGCTGGCCTTTATACCCATTCTCACCCACTGTGATATCCTAAAGCTCAGGTTTTCCTGCTTGGCTACTGAGGTGACAACTACAAGGGCAGTGTGAGGCTCTGGGGACCTAGGAAACCCTGGCCCTACACCCCCATTAGCCTTTAGGCCTATAGTTCCAGACACAAGCCTGGCTGGCAGGCGTAGGAATGCCTTTCTCAGCTGGCCCAGAAGCAGTTTTACTCTTGCTGGGTATTGGCTGCTTCTTGAGTTGGTGGGTGTAGCCTTGTGGGTCTGGCTTGGAAGCCCCCTCATATCCCCTCCAGGCTTTGGGCAGCTGAAAGGTACTCTCTACTCCTCACCTGAGGCCTGATCTCCTTGAAGAACTCAGACTTGGAGATGGTTAGAGGATAAACCGTGAAAGGTATGGAGGGGCAGGTCCTGTTGTTCGAATACCTACTGTGTGCTTGACCTGCTCTGGGTGGCAGTGCTTCAGTGGTTCCAGTCTGGCCTCACTCATCACACGCTCATACTTCTGCTTCTCTCCCAGCCCTCCTTGCCATGCTTTCAACAGGCCAGGCCTGTCCTACATCAATCAGGGCCTACGTATGTACCATTCCCCTATCCGGACCACTCCTTCCCAGATCTGTACATGACTCTTTCCTTTCCACATTCATGTGCTGCCCCAAATGCCACTGCTTCTCTGAAGCCCTGCCCCCAACACAGCAGCAAAGCCATGCTGTCCACCCCCCACTGCTTTTTCCCTGTAGAACTCAGAGCCATCTGCCTCGAGTGTTTTATTTTTCTATTTTCTCTATTGTCTTGGGCTATAAACTTGAGTTCAGGGGTTTGGTCCTGTTGTCCCACAGCTGTGCCTCTGGGGCCTGTGGCAATAGCCAGTGGGCAGCAGGTGTTCAGTTCATACAGTGGGTGGGTGTGTGGTCTCAGCTGTGTGCTGCATGGCATGCTGTGCTTGTCTTGTAGTGGCAACTGTGGTCCATCTATCTGCAGGTGAGCATACAGAACCTCGGGAGGTGTCAGCATAATTCTGAGCTTGTTGTGGAGTTTGAGGCTGAGCTGGGATCCGGAGCATAGCTCTGAACCCCTGGCCTGGCATCCTGTGGCTGAGCAGGAGGAGTGGAGTCTGGATCTGGCTGGCTAGATCCTTTCTGCTCACAGTCTCTTGTCTGAGCCTGGCTGCCCCTAGCTAGGAATATCCCCACCCCAGCTGCATGAGAGTAGTTAGCCTCATCATAAGTGTGAGCACACTGAGGCCAGGAGAGGTGGCTTTTGGCTCCTTGTTGGTCTCTTAGATGGTGGGTCTTGCTACCTGCCTTCCTGTCCAGCCTAGCCTTGACCGGTGGCATAAGACACGCTGACTCCCATTGGCCACTGGTTTTTGGGCAGTGTGTCTTGCTTTCCCATTTCAGTCTCTTGAACGTGGCCTCCATGTTTTATATATGTTTAGCTTCTCAAGTTTACAGTGATCAACTTTAGGAGTGTCTGAAGAAAACCTGATGTTTTCTTGTGCTCAGTGTGTAGCCTTTCCTTTCTCTCCTGGATGTCCCTATGGCTTCTGAAAAGGCCGGGCTTGCAGCCTCTTTGGTGACTGAGTGGGTGGGGTTTGGGGTCCTGTCTTTTGAGGCTCATCTAGAGACAAAGGGACCAAGTCAAGGTTGAAGTGGAGCCCTGGGCAGCTCTTCCTGCTTCCATCTGGAGGTGGGTGTTCTGGTGGGGGAGAATGGTGGCATCCTCATTGTAGGAGTGGATCCTCTGAGGCCAGAGAAGGGTCTCATAGCCCTTTAGAAGCGAGTTGAGTACCTCTGTCCTCCATGGCCTCTTTTTAGCTGTATGGAGACTTGATGATGGAGTGGGGGTGGGGGTGAAGGGAAGCTGGGGTGCTGGGTTATGTGAGCTGGTAAGTCTGAGAGGACCTATGGGGCCCAGGCCAGAGGCATGCCTTCACCCCTGCCTACCTCCTCCTCTTTCCAGCTGCAGCTCAGGCCCCCCTAAGCTGGCTGCTCCAGCCCTGCAATTCTTCAGCACTTAAAGCAAAAATAAATCACTGCCAGCAGCTGGCGTTCTGGGTGGCAGCAGCCGCACCACCCCCCTGCCCCGACCTCTGCCTCTGGGCTTCTGGTTCCAGGCCAAGGCCAGCCTTCCACTCAGGCCTCTGAGAGGATGTGGAAGCCTGTGAGGGCTTGGCATGGCCTGGCGAGGTCACATGGAAGGCATAGGCATTGTTGGCCCCTGAGGCTCTAGAGTCTCCAGCAGGAGGGGGAGGTTCCATTTTAGCTTGGTAGAAATTGACCTGGGAGGGCTAGGGCAAGTTCAGGGTGACCTGGCCACCTGCTGGTCATAGAGGCGACCCCTTCTCATATTCACTACTGTCTGGCCCAGCTCTGGGCATCTCTTTTCTTTCTCTTCNATCCCTTCTCTTCTCAGAGAATCCTAGAGGTCTTGACTTGTCAAGTGCTATGACGCAGGCCCCGAGGATGTCAAATTTTAGCATCATTTATACTTTCAACAAATAGCTTTGGGCGCACGCACGTGCTATGCCCTGTGCTGGGAGGCTGGGGCCGTGGATGTACACAAGCCCTCCCTTTGCGGGGGCACCCACGGGGCTGATATCTCTGAAGGTGGGGGAGGAGTATAAAACAGACAAGCAGGGGAGAAATCATGGACTTGGTCATATTCCTTTGTTAATTATTACAGTCTTTAATTACAGGATGTTGCATGGTACAATTAAATAGTAAGAGNAGAAAATGAATCCCTTCTCAGTCCTGCCTTCTCTCCCCCCAGAATGCTTCATGTTCTCTGGTGACTGTCTTTCTCAGTGCTTGTGTAAATGTAGCTGTTTCTCCCTTCCTCTCCCCTCCCCCCACCCATGTATCCCCTGGTTCCCTGCATCAGGATCTTGGCCATGTGGTGCCCAGTGCCCACTGGGCCCAGGGTTCCATTCCTGTCTCCAAGATGAGGGCTGAGTCACCGAGTCTGTGGGTCCTGGTTGTGGAGCCTTTGAACTCGGAAAGCCATTGAGTTCACACATCACGGGTTCTTTGTGAAGTTTTACCGGTCTGAGGCAGGGAACCTGGAATTGCAGAATTGGAGCAGCTTAACCCCCAGAGAGGCTCTCGGTCCTTGCTGGAGACCTCCTTCCTGGGATCCCAGGGAGTTTAGACCATCTAGGGCCCCAGAATTCTGGTTCAAAGTGTGTGAGGTCTGTGTGTTTTAAACTCCGCCGATAGCTCAGCTCCCCTCTAGCCGTCCAGCCCCCTAAGCCTCTGTGATATCTAATCTATCAGTGCTCTGAGACTTAGGGCTGGCCAGCTACCTTAGGACAGAGCAGAGCTTGCTTGGACCTGAAGGGAGGAAGTGCCCAACACTTTTCCTTGAAGGGGGGAAGTCCCCGCTTCCCTGTCTGCCCTTTTCTTGAACTTCCAGAGGAAGGGCCACCGTGGTCTTCAGGCAGGGTCAGCCTTCTGCCTGGGGGAGGGCTACCTCTGCTGTGAACTCTGCCTCTGGGTGCCCACCACTTGCTTGGTCCTCTGCCGTTCTTGAATCTTGGTTTGAGGTGAAGGAAGACCATGCTAAGAAATTGTATGTTTCCCTGGTTCCAGGAGAGGTGATAATGATCACGGATGCTCTTCTTTTATAAGCCTCAGTTTTCCCTGTTGTGAAATGGGCACTAGAGTTTCCCTTCTCTCAAGACATCATCTCTCCTGCCCTTTGTACTTGGCTCTGTGGTCAGGGCAGGGCAGGGCGGCTTCCTCTCCTCTGTTACCCCCTCCACTGTGCAGCCGGAGGTTTGGCCATGCCAACACCTTACCTGCTGGGTCTCAAGCTGTCAGCAACACCTGTTTGGTCAAAGCAGCCAGGCCCTTCTCTGGGCCTTAGGAAGACTGACAACCACTAGGAGTGTCCCCAGGAGCGCCTGTGGTAGTCCTAGAGTGGCCCAGGCCCCCAGGCCTATGTGACAGAACATACCTGCCATCCTCTCTCTTGCTTTGCTAAATGTGAGCTGGACTGGGCCTGATCAGCACAGCCATAACCAGTAGGGGTCCTGGGCTTAACCTTGTAGCAAATGCCCGGACCCACAGTACCAGGCTCTGTCCTNTCCTGACCCAGATGCCTCCTGCTGGCCTTCAGCCCAGCTGTAGCTGGGCAAAAACATCCTAAATGGTATAGGTTGATAGGGAATGGATTTGGGGGACAGGGGCATGATANCGATCAGGAGTTCTGGGAGTCTTTGCATGAACCCATGCCTCAGAGTCTGCCTCTATAAAATGGGAACACTNGAGCCAGGAATGCGGTTGTGTCCACATACCTGGTGTTCTGTCTGGGGCAGGGGTGAGTCTGGGAGAAGGAGGAAGGGGTAACAGTANGGAGCACAAGACCCCCGAATTGGTTCAATGTTGCTGGTTGGGAGTTGAAACAGTATGGCCTGAGCCTCTTATCCAGAATGCTGGGATTCGACCTGCATTGAATTTCAGAATTGTTTTTCAGGTTTTAGAATATATGTGATGAGATATCTTGGGGAGTAGACCCAAGCCTATACACGAAATCTGTGAATGTGTTTGTTTAAAAGTCTATAACATATACAGAATCTGAATCTGAATATATTATATTTAATAATTTTGTGCAAGCTAAGTTTTTGTGATACAGAATTTTCTTTATCATTCAAATCTCTCTCTCTCTCTCTCTCTCTCTCTCTCTCTCTCTCTCTCTCTCTCTCTCTCTCTCTCTCTCTCTCTCTCTCCACCTGGGAACAGAACCTAGGGCCTCATGCATGGCAGGAAACTTTTCCTGCCACTGATCTATACTTCCAGCACCAGAAAAATAAAATCTTAAAAAAACAAAATCCAGGCCAACAAGATGGATCAGCCCGTAAGGCACTTGCCAGGTAAAGCCTAGTGACCTGAGCTCATATAAAAGGTGGAAGAACAGAACTGATGACTGAAATTTGTCCTATGACCCCCACATGTGTGCCATGGTACACACATGCACACACACATGCACACACACATGTACACACATGCACATACACATGCACACACACATGCACACACATGCACACACATGCACATACACATGCACACACATG
>LZPO01055131.1:199078-211914 GCA_001675575.1 Neotoma lepida
ATCCATCCACCCATCTATCAATCCCTCCCTCCCTTTGGCTTTAGAGATCCCAGGTCCTGTAGGGAAGCAGCTGTATCCACAGACTCCTGTGACCAATGAAAGGCTCCAAGGTGAGTGTCTCTGGGTCCTGGCTTCATAAGGGCTGTGGTNGCACCTGTGTTCCCAGGGAAGTGTTTAGCCCAGGAGGGCCCTTAGAGTACTACTGAGAGCCATTGCTGGGTTCTAGGCAAAGAAATTCTTAGTTGACTGCTACCCAAGTCCCTGGGACTTGCAGAGAATGAGTCTACAAGGCCCCTAAGCACAGTTGCAGTCTGCTGTGGGAAGCCGGCCAGCCACACAAACACTTCTGCACCTGCCAGGACTCATCCTGAGCCCTCATCTCCCCCAACCCACTCCTGAACCTGTTTCTCGTTTCTGATGTAGTTCCTGGTGATTGTCCCCGTCCTCTAGATCCTGGGCCCAAGCCTCCCCAGTGAAGGCTTAGACTTTGTGGATGGTTTNATTTGCTGAGAAAATCAAAGGAGAATTCACTGGCCTGTGCCTTAGCTGCCCATTTTCTGTTCTCAGCCTTTCCCTATAGATGNGTTATCACACTCCTGTCCTCAGGGCCTTGTCCCCTTTGGCTATCTAAATCCATTGCTATATCCAGGGTTCTCTTTTGCCCCTGGACTCTCTCTAGACTTGTTAGGAAAGAGTCTTTCCAGAGGTGACATGAAGTCTATGGCCCTAGGACACTGAGTGACAAAGGAGTCCTGCTCTATGGAACTTGTGTGTCAAGGGGAGAATGACCATGGACTCTGTGTGAGCAGAGGCTGTGAAATCAAGGAGTAAGCTGAAGGGTGTCTGAGGGAAGAGGGCAAGGGGAGGCCAGAAGTGGTTGATCCTGGAGCAGTAAGCGCACAGCAGGGACAGAGCAGGAGGGCCATTCTNTGTTGGGTCTCCAGACTGGGTCATCATCTTTGCATGTGTGCCAGCATGTGTGTACTGGGTAGTGCCAGCTCCAATGGCCTGGACTCTCTAGGGAAGGCTGGTCTGGCTGCTGTAATGGGATGCCAAGGATATGACAGATGGACAGATGCCCCACAGGGCTTTTCTTTCTGGGCTCCACCTTCAGCTGCAGCTGTTTGGGGGGGCGTACCGCCTAGCTGGTCCCCACCCTCTTTCAGCCCGTTTGGCATGAGGACTGGCAGGCACCTCCTCCCCCAGGGCAGTGCAATAGGCTGGATTTGGAGGGACTCCAAGCCACCTGTCTCCCCTCAGCCTGGGGGTACTGATGTGGGTTGGGAGGATGGCCANTGAACCATGTCCCAATCCAGCAGCCTCAAACAGGGCATCCTAGATGGTGGAGGCCTTAGATAGGCAGCGCTAATAGGGTCAGGCTCCCGACATGGCAGACACTGTGTAGTGTGCATAGATGTAGAGGGACATGGTGGAGGGCTTGATGGTGGTGTGAGCCTTGGTAGGGTGGGTGCTGTGACTACACATCAATGCATCTGAACTTAGCAGACTGGGAGGGTAGGGTGCTGTGTGCACAGACAACTATAGGAGGAGAAGGTAGTGTGGCCAGTGCTTGTGAATCCAAGGCACAAGGATTCCAGTGGAACACCACTCCCCTGGTTTTCTGACCCTGTATAACTTCTGCCCTGCCAGGGTAGCCCACTATTTGGACAGAGCTGTTCCTCTGAGAACAGGCCTATAACCCCAAGTACGTATGTCTCTGGAGTCTTTTGTATCTTCTCTGCAAGTCTGCACCTGCTGTCTCCAGTATCCCGGCTTTCCAGCTCACTTCTACCCCACCTATACCCCGGTCTTCTGGGCTCAGAAAGCCTACGGAGTGGAAGTCTGCACTGTCTAGAAGTTTGTGTGTACCGACACATTGTGCTATATCACAACCCTGAAGGATGCTAGGACTCTATTCCTATCCCTAAAAGGACACAGGCTCACAGAGGCTTAAAGGAATTTCTGGGGCCTCTGATGCTCTCTTGAGCCAGGGTTGAAGGGTCCATCCCTCAGAGCCCAGGTTCAGGGCCCGAAAATTGTTCCTGTGTTATTTACACCCCAAGCCTAGTGTTGTTTATCGCTGTCCATCCTCNGCATCCTCCCTGACTGTGGTCTCTCCCTGCACATGGCCTTTCCTTTCACACACTTCTCCTGGAACTCAGGTTCCCTGAATAGGAACCTCTTTCTTCATGGGCCCTGCCCACTTTCATAGCCTCAGCAGCTCCTTCTTTGTTCAAGTTCTTGCCTTTGCTCCAGTGTTTTTCTTATGGACCCAGCACTGTCCAATGGTCATTAACCTAGCCCCAGGACTATAGTGCCCCTGTGAGGTACAATGGGGTCTGGTGGACACGGGCTGGGAGGGGCCTCCACCTTGTCATTTCATAACTGATGGCTGACTATTGTTCTGTTCAAGGCCCTGGGCCTGAACAGCCAAATCTTTCAGAACTCACTTCACAGANGAGGCCACAGTGGCCAGGGGTATACAGTTTAGTTTCTGGGTCTGTTTCTACTCCTACATTGAACAATGGGACCTTAGTCAGAGGACATTCTTCCAGGGCTTCACTTAAGTCCTTGATCCCTGGAATGTGGTTTCTCCAAGCTCAGGGTTACCATCCTCAGTGTGGGCACTGCTAGTGACTAATGATGGCCTTTGCTGCCTTGCTTACCGTGCTGGGGTAGAGAAGGGGCTGAGGACAGGGCTGTAGTCTATTCCAGCTCTCCAGTATCGGCAGATGTTTCCCCAAAACCCGGTTTTCTTGTTTGTAAAAGTATAATATCTGTCTCATCCTGCTCTTTTTTGTTTGTTTTTTGAAACAGGGTTTCTCTGTGTAACAGCCCTGACTGTCCTGGAATTCACTCTGTAAACCAGACTGGCCTCCAACTCACNGAGATCTGCCTGTCTCTGCCTCACCCCTGGGATCACACTGCTCTTTAAGGCTTTGGTGAGGGAACTGGGACAATCTCTACATTATTGTTTTGCAAACCTTCAGGAAACCCTTGCTGTGCCTTCACTGTGCTGGTGACTAATGAGTCAGTACCAGAAGCTCAGTTGGAGGCTAAATGGTAGGAAGGCTGAAGACAGTGACCAGGCCTTGGACATTCTGGGAGGGATGGCCCAGCAAGAGCCAGGAGGTGTGTGCTGTGGGAGCTTGTGTTGTTAAGGGGGAGCCGCTGGAAAACATCCATCTGTTTCTCCAGAAACTTTTTACACTGTTAGGCCTACAGCAAAGTATGTGTNCCCAGTGTGTCAATAGAAATGATGGCAACTGGGATAAAGAGGCTGATGTTTCTCTATGCCAGGCTCAACACTAAACTTATAAACCTGGCGGTCCTCACTACAATCATGCCCAATTGCTGCTTGTTACATGTGGAGAAGCAGGGGCAGGAAAGGTACAGTAACCTGCCCAAGATCTTACCATGTCCAAAAGGCAGAGCTTGGAGCAAAANTTGTGTACTAGCCCAAAGANGAAGAGAGCATTTGGGGTCTGGTGGAGGGTGGGGTGTGGTTGAAACTGCTCTATGGAGTGGGTCAGACCATCTCCAGGGTGTGGTCTGCCCTCTCTTGCTGTGTGGCACAGGAACAGNTAGCCTGTGGGCCTAAGTAGCCAGCCCTAGATGTCCACTGTTGTACCTGGGTCTCTGCCAGGCCTGGATTGTAGTTGTTCTAGAGCCCTGGGAGGTAGGCAGGGCCTGAGGTCACTCAGAGGTGCCCACTGCCCTGTGTGGGCTGCAAAACTCAGACTTCTGTCTGTCAGGTCCCTGGGNGAAATNTTCAGCAGACACCAGGAACACAGGCACAGAGAGGGTGTCTGGGGACCTAAGACTACACAGCCAGGGAGTTCCAGGGTTGATCTTCAAAGCCTGTTGCATGTTCTGCCTCCTGCTCTGTGAACCATGTACATGATGGTTAGTTCTCATGGTTACCTCAGCCCTCACAGGGGAGTTAGTCCTCACCGGCAAGGTCACTGTAGCCCTGTGAGAGTGGCCAGGCATTCCCATTGGTCTCCAGAGAAGCCAGCAGGATGCTCTAGGGAACATGTGGAGAGGGGGCTCAGAATGCCCCTAAGCTAATGTTGATGTGTAGAGCCTGTGCTGGCCTGAGTGAGGGGCCCCATTTTTGAGGATGATAACTGTGATTTCCATCCGAGGTCGCTGCTCTGATTCCTGGGTCCTTCGCACTTGTCCTGTCTTCCTCCAGGACTGGCGGATGGACTGTACATAGAGGCAGGTGACTTCACAGGGGAGGGCACCTTCCCTGGTTGTGGCTCAGGCAGCAGTGGGGACTGACTATCCTGAGTCATTCTCACTTCCTTGGAGCAGCTTCATAGATCCTACAGGCAGGTGTTTTGGAGACTCTAGCCCTGGGGTCATAGTTCAGGGAGTTACCCAGGGCCTGAATGGGAGCACAGTGTCCATCAAAGTCACATGTCTACTTCCTTTCCTACNTGTATGATCCCAAGCAAAATCTCTAGTTCTCTGAGCTTCAGTTTCTCCATCTTTAAAGTATTATAACGATGCCAACCCCACAGGACTACTCAGAACCGAGCTAGGGAGGCTGAATGATGGGGCCTTCAGGACACTGGCTCTAAAGCCACTGGCTCTGTCTCTTTNAGGCTGTCTAGCTCTGGGCGAGTCCTTTGACGTCTCTGAACAGCAGTTTCCTCTCTATTAGGTGAGGGTAACAGCAGAATCTCCCCTGCAGGCCATGCTCTGCACAGAGGGTAGCAATCTGGGGGAATTTCTGTTATTGTGTTGAAGATTCCAGCCATGGGCTTTAGGNAGGGACCACCTCTGAACCCTAGTTCCTCAGACACAAGAGGAGGCATTTCCCAGCTGTCGCAGCCAGACTGGAGGTTACAGCTGCCACTGTCTGCAGGGAGTGGCTCATCGGCGGGTCTCATCCTGAGCACTCTTATCTGATGGAACAGAAACAGCATGCAGGGTTTTAAAGCAAGGCTAGGGAAGTGTCTGCCTCTGTCTCAGCCTCCTCACCCAGAAGAGGCAGCTGAGGCTATGAGTGGNGAGACAGACAGGAGATGGAAGCTCGTGAATAAATCACCACATGATCTGGGCTAATGCACTGGCTGTGGACAGCATGCGCAATTAGTGCGTTAATTGTCAGAGCTGGTGACTTTTGTGTAGGCATGGCCCAGCATGCCTGTGTTTACAGAGTGCCAACTGCCTTCTGAGGCTCAGTAACCCTAGGAGCATGTCCCCCCCTCACCTCCAGCAGCATTAACCTAGGGCACTTTCCCCTGTTGGCTATCTCCTGAGTAGGCTTCCCAAGCCTCTGAAAGGATTCTATACCCAGGGACTCAGCTAGGCCCACTTGGCCTGAGGCTGCTGGTATGACACCCCTACCCCCAATTCCTTTTCTTCATGCTGCCTCTTTTTTGTGTTCAATGCTTGGATTTTTTTTCTTTTTTCTTTTGAACCAAAGCTGTCCCAGACTAGCTAGATACTGCCCGTTGCCAAGGTGACCAGACCATCTCTCCNGCCCTGCAGCATTGCTTAGATTGGGTGTGTGCATCTGCCCTACCGTATAACCCTAAACAAGGTGTGTGTGTCCATGCCTGTGTACACACATGTGCAAGAGCAGACACAGAGTCCCAGTGTGCACAGCACCACCAGTGTGACCAGATCTGCTCTCTGGGAAGGCACACACACAGGAAAACAAACAGACTACACACATGGTGACAGCTGCACACAGATATGTTGATCTCTGTATGAGGCAAGAGCTGATGGCCAACTGTGCCAACTATTTCCCAGGCTCCACCCTGCACTCCTTCTAGCACCATAGCTGCCTGCATGCACAGCTGTGGGGTGAGTGCACTTGCTTGTGGCAGCTCACAGTACTTGGTATTAGGCCAGATCACAGCCCTTGACACCTATGGCACCCTGGAGGTCTTCCAAGGGTCTTCCTAGGCCTAGCGTCTGGTGCCCCCTTGGGGCCACTGACCAGGCTGCCATCCTTTTCTGGCTCAAATTCCCTGTGTATGCTTCCCAACCAACTCCTGAATAAACTTCTTGCACTCAAGCCCTTGGTCTGATCTTGGGGAATGTTCTAGAAGAGCATGCACCATGCCTCAGGCTATGTGTCAGGAAAGATGCCACATATATCGTGATGGTGTGAGCCCCTGTGTGTATGCTACCTGCTGGGCACCCAAATCTGTTCTAGGCACTGAGCACAGAGCAATGTCATTAATCCTCCAACTGCTGTGGTAAGGAGGCAATATGCCCATTTTAAAGATATGAACACTGAGGTAGCAAAGGTTAATCACATATACCATGCCTTTGAGGTGGAAGTGAGCAGGCTACAGCAGGGTGCAACCAGGAGCAGATATAGAAAGAGCCCCCCTCCCCAGCCTAGCATTTTCCCAGAAGTTGGAGCTGGTGGGAAGGCAGACTTACTCACTTGTGAGCCTCAGCAGCTGCTCCAGCAGTGTGTCCTAGTGACTTCACCCAGATGCCTAGCCCAGGTATGAAATGACTAGCCTGCTTAGTGCCCGGATGCCTTTCTCTGGATGGAGGTTTCCCTTTTGGAGTGGCAAGTTTCTCAGGAGTAGCTCTCAAGGCTGTTGGGAGGCACAGGCAGTAGGTGAAGAATGAAGTTCTCACTCTCCTGATCCGAGCAGGAGCAGGCTTTTCCTGGGGCTCTCACGACTGAGACCTGCTGGTGAAATNCCTGCTCTCCACAGATTGACCACTTCCTTGAACTCTATGGTTATGTACTGGGGCACCTGGGAGTGGACACCAGGTCCCGAGGCACCAATTCAGGTGCTTGGCAGCCTCTGCCTCCTCATGGCATCAGTTAGCTACCTAAGCCCTTGCTGAGAGGCACACAGTCTGAGAAGGCTTCCTGTAGGACGTGGTACTAAGCCAAGCCTGTGGCAAGGATTTCTGCCAGTGACTCTGTGCCTCTGTACTTGCAGCTCTGGAACCCCGAATCCCTCCCCCTGCCACGCCAAGGACTGACTGGCTGGCTGGCTGTGGGCATGGTGCTTGCCCCCTCTGACCTGCAGGTTCCTGTCTCTGTAAAAGGGTGGCGGCATGTGTTGCATTCTGATGCACAGAATCACTTCATTGGGGTTAGAAAGCATAGTGTTAAGAGGCTGGTGACAGGTAGATGTGGAGTTAGAGCATCATGAGGGGACCCCATTTTCACCTGTGAGGGGTGGGGTTCCCGAGTCTCATCATTAACTGGAGCCATCAAGAGCAGCCCTATACTGCGACTAGACATGCTGTTGATACCCCTTCCTGGCCCCCTGGAAGGCTCCTCAGTTTCATGTTCTTTCTTGGGCCTCTGGCCTAGGAAGGACTTTGAGCCTCTGGCCTAGGAAGGACTTTGAGGTGGGGGTGAGCAAGCTAAACCCCAACTGGGGGACTGAGGCTGGTTCATGTGTCCAGAGGCAGGGTCCCCAGCTGCCCTCCCAATGGGCCCCTAACCCCCTGCCTCACCCCCACTTTTCCTCATTCTGTGCACTGTGCAGCCCACCTTCACCTCAGAGCCTTTGTTCACTTTCCCTTTGCCTAGACCCATAATTCTTGTCTCATAATCCNGGCTCTCTCCACCCTGGGAGGCCATCTAGCACTCCCTGAAGCCTTGTCTTGTGCACTGGTGGCTCTATTCTGGAACCCCCTGCTCCGCCCCATACACATCAAGAGGACCAAGCCTTTCACTCTATTCTTGGTACACCCTGTGTAGGTCTAGCACTCAAAAACATGTCTTCAGGGTCAACAGGTGAAGGGATGAGCTAACAGGGAACAGATGTGGGTCCCAGGCTGCCCTGTGGGCTCATGAATTGGCTTGGGTCCTTATCTTTTGCCTCTAGCAGTGTGCTACACTGTTTAGGGGCTGGGTGCATTTGTCATCCACTTATTTAGGATGCTTTCGTTACAACAGCAACTAGGAGCAGTGAGATCCTTATTGAAATGGTATCTATAGGTGTGGATAGGAACTGCCTGGTGCTGCCTCAGCTAGCNGTGCTAGGGCTGGGAAGGAGCTATGGGAAGGGCTACCCCATCCACTACAGATGGGGCCACACACTTTTCTGTCCTTTGTCCTCAGGGCTTGGAGGCAGAGCAATAGAGAGATCCTGACTGGGTGTAGTCAGGTGAATTAGTTACTTTTCTTGGTGCTATGATAAATTGCCTGTCAAGGGCAACTTCGAGGAGGAAATGTTCACAGTTGGAGAATATAGTCCATCATGACAGCAGGGCATGGTGGCAGGAGTGTGAGATNGTCACATTGGGACCTCAGGAAGCAGAGAGGTGTGTGCTGGTCCTCAGCTCTCTTTCTTCTTTTACCTAGTCTAGGACCCAGCTGCATTTGTTCAGTGTGGGTCTTCCCTATTCAATTAAATGTTTCTAGAAACATCTAGACACACCCGGAGGTGTGTTTCCATGGTGATGCTAAAACCAGTGAAGTTGACAAGATTAACCACCACACCAGGTAGCCTTTGTGTGTGTGTGTGTGTGTGTGTGTGTGTGCGCGCGTGTGTGTGAAGGATTAAAGTGGAGTTAAACTTGGTGCTAGGCATGCTTAAAGTGACTTTTGGGGACATTTCTCCTTTCTCTTGGTTTCTCAGGACGTCAGCTAACGGTATGGAAGAAGAATCTGAGTAATTCCAGACATCTAGACAATTCTAGAGGGTGTTCTAGAGACCAGGCAGACATGTCTGAAGATGAGACTGTGGGAAGAGAGTATCTGTGGAAGTGGACAGACAGACAGACAGATGCCCCGAGGCTGGACAGTGGGCATGGAAAGAATGTGGCATGAAAGGAATTCTGTTGTGTGGTAAATGTAACCCTCAGTGGCATTATTGGCATAGGACAGAGTCCTATGCTCAACTTTGGCTACTACCCTTCAGATTCCTGGGACACACCAGGCCACCGCTCAGCCTTAGGGCCTCTGTCTGGTGTGCCCACTTCTCATGTGTCTCTGCCTTATCTCCTCTCTCAAGCCTGCTTGGCCACCCACCTGGAACTTTCTGATATATTGAACAGAAGCAAGGCCCAGGGTACAAGGCCTGAGAGACGTGCAGGGTGCTTTGGAAGGGTAGCAGGTGAGTTGGGAAACCTTGGAAGACTGCAAGGAAGAGGCATGTCTGAATTTGAAGGATTCACTGAGCTCTGACCAGCAGACAAGGGCATTGTGCTGTGAAGGGCCTCTTGGAGACTGTGTCATGTGGGTTTTGAGACACTGCAAGTCATGTGAGCCTCACTGGTATCTGGGCCCCAACTCCGTGCACTCTGTATTGAGCACATGAATCTTTTTTTTTTTTTTTTTTTTTTTTGGTTTTTCAAGACAGAATTTCTCCGTGTAGCTTTGGCACTTTTCCTGGAACTCATGAGGTAGCCCAGGCTGGCCTCGAACTCACAGAGATCCACCTGCCTGTGCCTCCCAAGTGCTGGGATTAAAGGCGTGCACCACCACTGTGCGGCTGAATCATTTCTTAAAAAGGACTATTTAGCATTCATGCTTTGAAGACTTTCTGCATGTATATGATGTATTTTGATTGTATTTACCCCCCACCTCCCTCCCAACTTCTTGTCTTCTTCTATTTGTCATCATCATCATCATCATCATCCTTATTTTTAATCATCCCTTTAGTCCAGTAAGTGCTGCCCATGTGCACACTGGAGATGGACAACATACTAGCAGACATATCTCCACAAAGTGACTCTCAATCCCTCAGCAGCTGTGTGCAACAGCCATGTCATGTTGTAAAGACATTTTACAGCTCTCCTCTCCATCCTTTGGCTCTTACATGCTTTTTGCCTACTCTTGGACAAAGTTTCTTGAGCCTTGGTTGAGGGAGGTTAACACAGACACCCCATCTGCAGCTGAGCACTCACAATCACTAATTGTCTTAGTTACTTTTCTGTTGCTGGGAAGAGACGCTGTGACCAAGGCAACTTAGTGAAGAGTTTATTGGGCTTACAGTTTCAGAGGGNGAGTCCATGACCATCAAGGCAGGGAGCATGGCAGCAGGCAGGCAGGGTGCTGGAGCAGTAACTGAGAGCTTGTATCTTGAGATACAACCAGAGGGCAGAGGAGGGGAGGGAGAGAGGAAGGAGGGAGNGTGGAAGGGAGGGAGGGAGAGAGAGAGAGAACATTGGGAATCATTGGAAACCTCAAAGCCTGTCCCCAGTAACACACCTCCTCCATCAAGGCCACACCTCCTAATCCTTCCCCAAGAGTTCCATCAACTGGAGCCGAAGTATTTCAAACATTTGAGCCTATAGAGGCCTTTATCATTCAAACCATAATATTCTACTCCTTTGTTCCCATAGGCTTTCGGACATATCGTAATGCAAAATGCATTTAGTCCAATTTCAGAAGTCCCCATAGTCTTCCATAGTCTCAGGACAGTGTAAAAGCACNAAGTATAAAGTCTCTTCTGAGACTCAAGGCAATCGCTTAATTGTAAACCTGTAAAATAAAAAAAAGCACATTACATACTTGCAACATACAATGGCACAGAATATACATTACCATTCCAAAGGGGAGGGCCAGGGGCACAGTGAAGAAATACTGGACCATTTAATGTCTTCTGGGAGCAGAATTGTTCAGCTAACCAGTGTACCTCTGATTAAACTCTTTTAAAAATATTATCTATTTTTACTTAGCTTACAAACACATGGATTTTTTTTTTTAGTTTTTTTTCAAACTTATGCATCTTTGGTTTTGACTCACCCACTCCCTATAGTCTCCTGTCACCAGTGCCACTTAAATCTTTCACCTGGAGGATTTTCCCCTCTGATTTCTTGTCACCTATGTTTTATGCCCTTCAGATGTGTTAGGTTGGTAGTGGGGTTTCCTCTGGCAATCTCCATGTACTCACTCACTAAGAGCCCACTGAAACCTCGTGAGATAGGTACTGTTACTGTTTTCCACTTGAGTGGCGAGAACTTATGTTTCTAGATAGCTTTTTCATTTACCTTTCACTTTGGCTAAGCCTTCCTCACTTCCTTGTCACCCCACCCCACTCCATGTCTGAACCTTTCTACCCTCAGTGTCCCCACTCTGTACTGTCCTTTTGCCTATATTTGACTGTCTCCCCTCCCTTAATGTGTTGCCCTGCCTCAACTAGGCCTGTTTCTNATTTTTTGGCCATCACATAAACTTCAAGTGAAACATAAAAAACAAAGGGGTTTGAAACCAGGTGAGAGAGAACATGTGGTGTTTGTCTTTCTGGGCCTGGAAAACTTATGAGTATAATTTTTCAAGTTCCATTCATTTACCTGCGAATTTCATGATTTTTCCTTTATTCTTGAGAATTTCATACGTGTATACATGTATATGATCATATTCACCTCTATCCCACCCCAATTCCTTCTGTATTTCTCTCAACAACTCCCCTCTCAACTTCATGGCTTTTTTGATATACATAATTTACTAAGCCCATTTAGTGCTGCTCACATGCGCACAGGTATAGAGAGTCTGNGAGTTCAACCAGTAGGCACATCCTGAAAAAGAGTGATTCTCTCTCCTACAGCAATTGTCTACTGCCAGAGGCTCCTCAGTCTAAAGTGGGGTCTGGAAGTCATTTCCTTCATCTGTGCTGGAATTTTGGCTTGATTGTATGCAGGTAACCAAAACTTCTGTGAGTTCATGACAGCCATGCCATGTCTATAAGACAGCACTCCTTCCCATCCTTCAGCCCTTCCANGTTTTTGGCCTCCTCTTTTGTGAAGTCCCTGAGCCTTGGTGTGTGGGAGTGATGTAGGTGTCCTGCTTAAGGCTGAACACTCTGTCTTTTATTCTTGANACTGTGACCAGTTACTGATCTCTGCAGTAACTCCTGCCCACTGTGTAATGAAGCTTCTCTGACCAAGACTGAGAGCAGTGCAGGTCTATCTGTAGAAACATAAACAGAAAGCAATTTGACAGCATGGCTATTTAGCAAAACAACAGTAGCAGCTTCTCCTCTAGGATTCACGACCTTCTGAGCTATGGACTTTTGATCAGGATTTCAGTTTCAGGCATGAAATCCCCTCCCATAGAGCAGGCCTCAGATCCCGTCAGAAAATGATTAGGTACCCCATAGCAGTTGTGCCACTACTGCTCCAGAAGGCACATCTTGCTGGGAAGGTTAGTATTGCATCACACAAGGTAAGGCCTGGGTAAGACCATTCATGTCTTTCCACCTCCCACACCTGCATAGTACCTTATAGCCCTATGAAAGCTGGAAGTTTCCTGGCCAGCTTAAGGTTGGTTTCTTTATGCCCTGCAGCCAAAGTGTGTGGTTTCTTCAGCAATAGGGCCTTACTATGTAGTTATGGAGGATAACCAAGGGCCGTGGCAATAGCTTGTGGGTTTGTTTGTTTGTTTGTTTGTTTTGAGATAGGGTCCCATTATGTAGTCCTTGGCTAGCCTAGAACTCACTGTGTAGACCAGGCTGGCCTCTAACTCAGAGATCTGCCTGTCTTTGTTGAGATTAAAGGTGTGTACCATGGTGCCCAGCTAGCCTGTGTTGTTTTGAAGACCTGTGGGGTCTCCCCAGCCAATAACTCCTAGGGAGGTATCCTATGCCTCACACATTTCCACCCATGCAGGGTATTTCCACTTGAACTCTTTTTTTTTAAGTTGTGTTTTGAAATTGGCTTACTAACAGTTGGGTTTTCATGAGGCTATTTCATACATCCTTAGATAGGGTTAACCCTCTCTCCTCCATTTTCTCATCCCTAGCCTGGCTTAATCCTTCAATCCCCTCTTTCATTTCACATGTTTTCTACTATCCCTCTGATTATTTTCCTAGTTGGGTTGTGAGATGGCAGGCTTCCCTGTGGTTATTCAGGCATCCTTCCCTTGGTTGGTCTTCCTCTGCACC
>LZPO01055131.1:252503-280281 GCA_001675575.1 Neotoma lepida
AGAAAGAAAGAAAGAAAAATAAGAGCAGCAGCAACAAAGGAAATGCTGCCCAGAGCACCCGACCTGGAGCACCTAGAGAGACCCTGGTTGACTACCAGGATCCTAGAGAAAAATGNTCTGGAGCCTCCCTTCCTCACACCAGAGCCCCAAGAACACCTAGACTACCACATAGAGCCAGAGGGAATCCAGAATTTAACCTTTGACCTTTGTACAGCAATGCCAGAAATTTTCTCATATTATTTTTATTTATTTCCTATTATCTAACCTCCACTCTTTATGTATGTCTCACAATGGTTTTACTTTCTTTTTCGTTTTTTGTTTGTTCAGTTTTGGTTTTTTGTTTGTTTGTTTTGTTTTTCAAGACAGGGTTTCTCTGTGTAGCCCTGGCTGTCCTGGAACTCACTATGTAGACCAGGCTGGCCTCAAACTCACAGTCACAGAGATCCACCTGCCTCTGCCTCCCAAGTGCTGGGACTAAATGCATGTGCCAACACTCCTGGCTTTTCCTTCTACTTCTAATCTTGTTAACTAAGATCTGAGAACACTCCATATTGTCTTAGGTTGTTTATCCTTCAATGGTTACTGAAATCAAAGGGGCCACTGCTATTAAATGGCTACTACGACACCTGCATAGCAATGTCAAGCAGTTGTGGTTGTTCTCATGGTTAATATCCTAGTCAGGGAATAACACAGAGTCTCCACACCGGCACCCTGCGCTCCCGGACTGAGGAACTATGTGCTGAACTACACACCCAAGCCCACCACTTCCAAGTCCCACGTTAACATTGCAAATACTTCAACTGAAGGAATCTAGCTAATCAAAACTTAACCAAGAAGGCTGGAGAGATGGCTTAGTGGTTAGGAGCACTGGCTGCTCTTCCAGAGGACCTGGGTTTAAATTCCCAACATCCACATGGCAGCTCATAACTGTCTGTAACTCCAGAGGATCCAACACCTTCACACAGACATATATGCAGGCAAAACACCAATGCACATAAAATAAAAAAAAAACAACAAAACCAAAGAAGTAGCACCAGATGTATAAATTCTAATGCAATAACATAAGAAACAACAACAAAAAACAAGGCAACATAATGCCTCCAAACTTTAGTAATCCTACAGTAATAGATAGCATCTAGTGAAAGTGAGTTAGATGCAATCCCAGACTGACAACTCAAAAGAATGGTTGCAAATATATATAAAGAAATGCAAAAAGAAAACAAGCTCCTGACTGAGCACACACAGTAAGTGAAATAAGGAAGGTAATGCAAGATATGAAAGAGNAATTCAACAAGGATGGAAATATTGAAGAAAAACAGTCTGAAATTGCTAAAAAGGAAAACATAGTGAGGCAAATACAAGGCTCTGTGCAAAGTCTCAGCATGGAATGGCTGAGAAGAGGACACAGTTGCTGGGCTTGAAAACAAGGTGGGGAACTGGACAATGGAACAAGGAAAAAGATGAAAATAAGAATGTATTAGTGGGAATTCTAAGATGTGAAAAGATCTGTGGGTTACAGACAGAGAAAAAGGAGAAGATCTACTTTTAAAGGATAGAGACATTTAAAAACAATCATAACAGAAAATTTCCCAGAGTTAAGAGTAGAGATGCCAATCCAGAGAAGAAGGATTTAGAAAATAAAGCCCTAAATGGACACACCAAAGAATGTGTTTTGAAAGCAGCAGAGGAATACCAAATCATGCAATAGTAGGCCCNTCAGAATAACAGCAGACCATGCAAATCATGCAATGGTAGGCCCGTCAGAATAACAGCAGACCATGCAACTGAAACTTGAAAAGCCAGGAGGCCTGGGTAGAAGTATTTCAAGTTTTGAAAGACAGCAACTGCCAACTTCAAACCAAAGGAGTGAGAAAAGATAAAATATTCACTTCATGCTGATTAAGGAAACACTTAAGGAAGAAATCAAGAGACTATTATGGTTCTAAATATATATACCCTGACTACAAAGGCACCCAATGTCACAAAACAAATACTATTAGATGTAAAGTCACAAATTAGCTCCAACACAATGGCAGTGGATGACTTCCAAACCCTACTCTCACCAACTGACAGGTCATCCCAATGAAAACCAAATGAGAGATATTGGAATTGAATGACATCATAGATTAAATGGACTTAACAGCCATCAACAGAGCAGTCCATCCAATTCCTGCAGAATACATATTTTTCTTAGCAATCTGTGGAACTTTCTCCACACTAGATCATATATTAGGATACAAAACAAGTCTTAGCATTATTGTAAAATTGGCATAATTCCTTGTATCCTACTTAGTCACAATAGCGTATGACTATAATTCAACAGCAAGAAAAACCCTAGAGCACACACAAACTCATGGAGATTAAACAACACACAACTGAATAATGAAAGAGGCCTTGAAGAAATCAAGAATGAAATGAAAAAAAAAGTCACTAGAATCAAATAAAAATGAATATACGATATATCCAAACCTATAGGATAGAATGAAAACAATCCCAGGAGGTAAGTTTATAGCTCTAAGTACTTACATTAAGAAATCAGAGAGATCTCAAAGAACAAAAAACAAAACTTATTGATATGCCTGAGGGCCCCAGTAAAAAGAATAAGACAAACCCAAATAAGTAGATGGAAAAATGTTTAAGATAGGGAATAAATTAATGAAATGGAGCCAAACCAATACAAAGACTCAATGNAACAAAGAGTTGGCTCTTCAAAAAGGTAAACAATATTAACAAAATCACCAAAATAAAGAGAGAGAAGACTCACACCAGACCTGCCAGAGCCTTGATCTTGGACTGTCCACACTTGAGAGCTGTGAGAACTTCATTTCTGTTGAGTATAAACTACCCAATCTCATAGATTTTGTTGCAGCAGCAACAAATGGACCAAGACAAGCATTTATCTTCAGAGCATTGCTCTGCCATCTCTGTAGTTAGGATGCTGGGAGTGTTTCACGCGGAATGCTGCTGGAGGTGGACACGCAGACATCACGTCAGTTTCATTCATTATTTGGACCTTCTTCAACAGGCCCTGGGGTAGCCACCATGGCTCTGGACCTGAGGAGCCCCACTCAGCTACTCTTGCTTCCCTACCTTCTCCGTGGCAACATCTGAGAAGGATGGATCTGCATGGATCTAAGCTGATCTCTATGAGGTTTTAGGGACTGGCTGAGGATGTGCCAGAGAGCAGTTGGCAGAGGCTGAGGGAGAGGAGGGTGAGAGAAGAGACGGCAGGCACAAGAGGTCAGGCTCAGACAGTAGCAGAATAGAGAGGGAACCGCCCTTCGAGACTGGTCTTGTTCTAAAACTGCTGGATGTTGGGTTTTCTTTGCTTGAATCCTCAGTGCTGCAACCAATCTTCCCCACCACTCTGGTTATATTGTAGCTCCGTTGTATCCTGACAGATTTTTTTTCTTTCCCATCTTTTTTAGACCCCTGAACCAAGTCCAAGCGTAATGAATGCTCCGGTGTGTGGGATGTGACCGCTCTAGCTCATCTGCTATCACATTTCTCATCATTAAGCTTCTAAGAAGGCAGAGGGTGCCTGAATTGCCCAGGAGATAGCCTGACATCTTTGGGACACCATAGTTTTCCCAATGAACACACACACAACTCCATACATCAGCATATGACAAGACACCAGGGGATAAGAACAAGCCTCTTCCAAAACCAAAGCTAGCCACAGCCAGATATGAGCTTCTCTCAAGTCACATGGTGCCAGTCGCCCCATCAGCAGGCTACCCTGACAGGCTGCTGTCCCTCATTGCAGCCTGTCCCCAGTGTACTCTGCTTGGTGCCCTCAAGTAAAATTTGTCCACTATAATCTCATTGTGAATCTGAGTTTATCTCATTCACTAGTTGAACATACAATACCAGGTTGGTGGTGTCCTCCAGACAACATATTAAGATTACAAGGGGAAGTCATTCTTAACTCCCTGAGAACACACTGTCCAGAGCCACGTGAGCTCATCCAGGTTACAGCCTGCAACAAGCCTTTGGTAGCCATCCTGGTGGATTGCCACTTGGTGAACGCAAAGCCAGTTAAGAAGTACAAAAAGTTTAAAACATTCTTTAAGTAAGGACAGCGCCAGAGTAATTCCAAAGCAGCCATCCCCCGAGCACAGGGCTCTAGGGATCATCCTGGGTGACCGGGGCTTACATTGGTGTAAGCAGGGCACAGCTCTCACTGTGCTTGGTTTCAGAGCTGTGTGTTCAAAACTAGTGGATGAGACCAACTTGGGAGGAGATCTCAGCTTTATCATGAGATTGTAATGGACAAATTTCACTCTAGGGCACCTAGAAGAGTGACTCTGATTTTGACTGGTTTAAACTGGTTCCTTTTAATATTCTTCTAGCAAACCTTACCTGAAACAAACAAAGTGACTTGAAGGAGTGTTGTTAGAAACCCTGTAAAGTGTCACAGCTTCTTCCCCTGCAAGCATAGATAATTGCTCCTAAATCCATTCACCTTCCACCTAACACCTCTGACCAGACCCCTATGATAGCCTTGGTCCACGGTGCACTCTCCACTGCACCATGGAGGCCCCAAGTGATAAATGAGACTGACATGAAGTAGGCATTTTCCACCCTCAGAAGCATTCTGCATGAAACATTCGTGGTGCTCTACGAACCTGAAATCGCAGCAGCAGTGAAGGGAAGAGAAATACTTGTCTCAGTCCATTTGTGCTGCTACAACAAAATTTATGAGATTGGGTAATTTATATTCAACAGAAATGTAGTTCTTACAGCTCTTGAGTGTGGGCAGTCCAGGACCACACTCTCTGGCAGGCTTGACTGTCTGGCGCAGGATTTCTCTGGAGCCGAGAAAGGCTGGCAGATCCCAGTTTTCTCAGCTACAGATGTTTCTACAGTGGCCTTTGGCTGGCACTCACTAACTTAAAATATAAAACAGAAAATGTGCATCATATGAAGCCATAGATGTCATGCTTGACCAATGAAGTAAATCTGTGTTCTCTTAACTGCATTTTCAATAAGAAAGATCAGTAAGTCTGAACTGATGGGTTGTGGGTGAGGTATACCCCAAAGGTTGGCAGGCAGAGAACCCTGCTTTGCTAGGAGGGTGCTGCTGGAGAGGTGAACAGAGTGACCCCCGTTCAGCTCAAAGGCCTGAAGCCAATTTGGAGAGAACAAATGGAAGAAGATGTGGGTTCTACTGGGGTGGGAGTGTCTGCCTCAGAGGGGTTCCTCAGCCTCCCTAAGTAGCAGCATGAATCAAGAGGACTGAGGAACAGTTGTCTCATTTGTTTCTACTTCTCCTGGCGTGTATTTTCACAATTCTCTGCATGCTGGTGATTGTTGCCTGTGCTGTGTGGGAGCTTTCTAATTCATGTATCNTATTTGACAGCTCTTGGGGTTAGTTTCTGTGTTTTATTGTACGTTACAAGACATTCGGGCCAATGCTGACATCTAGAAGTGATTCCCCAATATTTTCATCTAACTGTTTCAAAATTTCAGATCTTACATCAAGGTCTTTGATCCATTTTGAATTGATCTGCATGCANTGCAGGGTGGGGGATATGGAAATACTTTNAAAAATGATTTATTTAATTTATTCTTCAATAATGTCATACATATATACAATGACATTTTCTCCTATCCACTCCCCATTCCATCCCTCCAACTCCTCTCAGATCCCCACCAGCACATCCCCCTCTCAAATTCATGTCCTCCCTTTATGCTATTGATAACCCACTAAGTCCGATCAGTGCTGATTACATGTACATGAGTATGGCGCCACCCACTAAAGCATGCATAGCCTACCAGTGACCACACCATCGAGAATGATTCTCTTGCCAGGTATGGTGACAGACACCTTTAATCCCAGTGTTTGGGAGGCAGAGGCAGGTAGACTTCTGTGAGTTCCAGGCAGGGATACACAGTTAAAAAAAAAAAAGATTCTGTTTCCTCCAGCAGCTATTTTTTTAAATATTTATTTATTATGTATACAGAAGAGGGCACCAGATCTCATTACAGATGGTNGTGAGCCACCATGTGGTTGCTGGGAATTGAACTCAGGACCTCTGGAAGAACAGTCAGTGCTCTTAACCTCTGAGCCACCTCTCCAGCCCCCTTTAGCAGCTATTAATTGCCAGTAACTCCTCAGGAAGGCGTGAGAGCTCCTCCTGCATCTATGCTGGAATTTTAGCTGGCTTGATCTGTGCAGGTCTTGTGAAGGTGACCATGGCTGTATGAGTTCATGACTGCAACAGCCATGTCATGTCCAGGAGTCATGACAGTGTCTCACAGCATCCCTTCCTACATCCTCTCACTCTTACATGCATGCCTCCTCTTTTGATGATCCCTGAGCCTTGGAAGGGGTGTGTGTGTGTGCACGCACACTCGTGTATTGAGGGGGTGATATAGATATCCAGTTTAGGGCTGAGCACACACAGTCACTTATTATTAACACTTTGTTATAATTATCTGCATTGACTTCGGCCCACTGCAAAAACAAACAAACAAACAAACAAATCTTCTCTTACCAAAGATGAGCACATGCCAGGGATATGGGTATAAACATAAATATTTAGAAGACAATTTGACAACATAACCACTCAGCAAAACAACAATAGCAAAGACGACAGAAGATTCCACCCTAGGAACTGTGACCTCCCCAGGCACAGGCTTTTGGTCAGGTTTACACTAGCTGGCATGAGAGCCCGTCCTGTGCAGCAGGCCTCAACTCCAGTCAGGATGTGGTCAGTTAGCCCAAAACAGTTATGCNGCTATTGCACACGTGGAGAAATCTTATCCAGCTGCTCAGTATTAGAGCATGGATTGTCCAGTGCTGGGTAAGACCACTGATGTCTTTGCTCCCTAGTAGCTCACATAGTACCTTCCAGCACCACAAGACCTGCCAACAGTGAGGAACTTCCCTGGTTAGTTTGAGATTGACTTCTCTATGTTCTGCAGCCAAAGAGTGTGTGATAGCTCCAGCAAAAGGCCTTGCCATGTAGTTTGATGGAAAACTGAGGGCAATGGTAATAGCCCGTATTATTGTGGAGACCGCTGAGGCCTCCCTGGCCAATGACTCCTAGGGAGGTATCCCATGCCTGGCACTGTGATTTTTGTTTGATAAACCATGTCTTCTGGAAGCAGCACTGTCTGCCTTGAAGGGTAATTCCCTTTAAACTTTTTTCCAAAGTTATGTTTTGGAATGAACTTACTAACTAGTGGGTTTCTATAAGATATTTTCATACACCCTTAGTTTTGGTTAATCTACTGTCAAAGCTTCAGTTGTCAATTGGACACAAACCTAGAGACACCCAGGAAGCAGGAACCTCAATTGAGAAGTTTACTAGAGTGCATTGGCCCATGGCAATATCTGTGGGGCATTTTTTTCAAATTGAAAATTGACTAGGAGGCTCCAGCCCACTGTGNGTGGTACCATACTTGGGTAGGCGAGCTCGGGCTGNATAAGAAAGTGAGCTTGGAAACAAGCCAGTGAGCGGTGTTCCTCTATTGGTTTCTNCTTCAAACCCCTGCCTTGGGTTCCTGTCCTGACTTTTCTTTATGCTGTACCGTAACTTGTAAGCCAAATAAGCCCTTTCCTCCTTGTACTATTCCCCCCTACACACACACACCTCTGAGACAGTGTCTCTCTGTGTAGTTCTGGCTGGCTTGGAACACTATGTAGACCAGATTGGGCTTGAACTCAGCGATCAGCCNGCCTCTGCCTCCTGAGTGCTAGGATTAAAGGTGTGTGCAAATACCACCATGCCTGGCTATTAGTCACTATTCTATTGCTGTGATAAAATACCATGACCAAAGCAGTTTATAGAAGGAAGGGATTATTTGGGCTTACAGTTCGGAGGGGTAAGAGTCAATTCATCTCCATCACTGTGGGGAGGCCTGGCAGCAGCAGGCACAGTGGCTGGAACAGCAAGCTGAGACCTCACATCTTGAACCAAAATCACAAAGCAGAGAGCAACTGGAAATGGCAAAAGTCTTTAAACTCCCAAAGCCTGCCTCCAGTGACACGCTTTGTCCAACAAGGCCGCACAGCCGAAACCTCCCCGAACAGCNTCATCACCTAAGGACCAAGTATTCAAATGCATGTGCATGTGGGGGCTNTTCTCACTCAAGCCATCACACTCCATTCTCTGGTTCTCATAGGGTCATGAACATGTCATACTGTAAAATGCATTTAGAGCANTTGCCTAGCCTTTCACAGTCTCAACACTGTTTAAAAGTCCGAATCCTAATCTGAGACTCCAGGTAACTCTCTTTCATTTGTAACCCTCTGTAAAATCAAAAGGCAAGACACACTTCCACCTTACAGTTGCACAGAATATACACTGCCATTCTAAATGGGAGGAATGGGGGCATAGTGAGGAAATACTACNCCAAAGCAAGCCCAGAAGCCAGCAGGACAAACACCAGATCCTATGGCTCCATGCTAAACGTAAAAGGGCTTAGATAGCTCTGCCCATCCAACTTTACTGCCTGAAGCACAGTCCTGTCTCTTGGGCTGGCTCCACTCCATGTATGCAGGTTTCNTTAACAGACAGCCTATAGTTTTGGCATCTCCAACATCTTGGGGTCTCCAATGCAACACAGGCTTCACTTTCACGGGGGAAAGGGCTGGAGTTTCACCAGAGGGCCTTCGTCAGGGTCTGGCAGAGTTTGTTCAAAATTTATTCTAACGTGAGGTCCTGGACAAAAGGTTGGCNTTCCCTCAGGAACAAGAGAAGAGTATTTTTCCCTTATAGGGAACCCATTTTGCTGATTAGAAATTGCCCCAGGATCATGTTATAGCCCATTGGCTTTGGACACTTAAAGGATGAGCTATCCTGGCTGACTGCAACCATAGCAGCACAGCCCTTCAAACCTGAGGCTGGATTTGTCTCCTCTGAGCACGTCTGACTTTTTGATGACAGCATGAAGGTGTCATCTACGAAGTTCACACTTGAGAACTGTGCGGTTGTGCTACAATAACCCCCCTTCAAAACGCTCGAACAAACAAAAATCCAATCTCATAATATTTCAAGTAAATTTAGGATTTTATGCTGGGTCCCATTCATGGTTATCCTTCACCGAGTGCAGCCAGCCTCATTTGAATACGCTTGTNCATTTAGACTAAATCAGAATGCCACTAGATGGCGNTGGAGGATTTTCTGGGTTAGTCAGGGACTGGACAGTTGTTAACCATGTATGGAACTTGCCAGTCTATCAACTTTGTTCCAGTCTGGCACTTCNGGCAGCTCATTTTCTAAAGACCTTGAAGGCCATGTGCAGTTAAGTTGGCAAAGGATTCTGGGGACCTTGGTCTATTTTTCCAAGCATTTATCTAATGTCAGTGCTGGGAACNGCAGTTGTGCAATACAGTCAGAGCGGCTTAGCCTTCCTGACTTCCAGGGTCACCATCAGGATACTTGAGCATGCTTTCAGCTGCCCTAGATTGCAACACAATAGGGCAGGGTTTTCAGGTTCCCGTGTAATCTCCAATAATAGTTAACGGGTTTGGCTTCAGCCTCCTTTCATTCCCTTGCATAGACAATCATACCGTCTTGGAGGAACTCCCCCTCATTGTTTCCTATATTAGTAGGGCCTGCTANGACCACTGGGGCTCTGTATTGGCATCACAGTGGACCCTGGCCTGCAAGTTAACTAGGTTTTGAGTATGGGCTCCATCAGCCCAGTTGTGTGCTAAAGACCAGATCGGAACCTCTCATGTGTGCGGCAGGTGGTTAGGACGATACAGATGTTTTCCATGTTGGGTCAAAAGCCACAGTGGGTCTTTTGACGTCCTTAATGAAGGTGGAAAATACTGACTAAAAAACCTACTTGGGGTTGTATTTGAGACAGGTCAGACATGGGGACAGGGCCNGTACTTGGTGGTGCCAAGGTCCCCACTAGCCTCCTCATGAAGGAGAAGAATGTTCTCTGAGGGAGAGGGCACGAGACTGTTTATCATTCCAAGTTCTCTTTCAGTGGAGTTCCTGAGTGAGTGTACGAGGAAGAATGCAGCTCTCAGGGAGAGCAGCGGGAGAAAGCTCTGNAGGTGGAGAAGAACAAGGTGCTGGGGGAGAAGCCAAAGACGGAGGNGAGAACACAGTTGCCAGGAGGAGGCAAGGCTGGTGGCANAGAAGCCAGTGGTTAAGCAGAGGCTGGGGTGCACACAAAGGAAGGCCATTAAGGTGTCATCTGCAGCTGAATTTAAAGATGAGTTTGTGTAGGAGACTCCAGTAAGCCACGTGCAACATTCCTGTCACAGCTGAAAACTCCGTGGGAAAGCCATGGAGTACATAGACCATGAAGGCATTTCAGTATCTACCCTGAGTTGTCCACAAAGGTTTAATTACAAGCTGANNACAGCTCAGTGTGCNGTGAGGTTGCCAGAATTNTTGATCTATTTTATTGCAAAGTAAAACAAAATGGTTTCCTTTATTTCCCCTTTATAAGTGTGAGGATCAAATTTAGTCCAATTTTTGAGACTATGTCCCAGGGACCAATCATAGGAAAGACGGTCAGAGTCCCATCATTTGGGTCCTACACCTTCAAGGCAGGTGTCCCTTGAAGACAATTGACCTCCCTTACTGTCAGGGTTGAGACCTAGCCTCACCACACTGACACAGTTGAGGTGTGCTCTNAGCTGGGGTATCCCTTGCCCTCNTGCATTATAATGTAGGCTGAAACCATGTGCAAAGTACTAATGGAGACTCCGGGAGTTAGGAAGGCCAGGCCGCCCTGACTATAATANACCCTTCTNTTCAGAGTTTGACTTCGGAGCCAAATCACTTTTGTTGGCTAGGATAGACTGAACTTAAAGGGTAGACATCACAAATCAAAGCTGGTTAGGACTCAGTCATGCTGGANAATGAGGGGCTTACTACCCGTATGTCTTTTGGAACAGGAATTCTGGCCAGGATGGAGAAAGTGTGGCTATAAATACAGTCAGCCACATGCTCCACTCTGGCCTGCTCCAGAGAGTAGCAGCAAATGCCAGGACCATCATGGTGGGTAAGAGGGGAGATGGAAGATGCAGGGATTCATCCTGGACAAGTCGCTACTGGCAGCCACGTCACATGTTGAGGGGGGTGGTGTGTGTGGCTCCCAGAAGGATGGCAAAGTGACTCCNTATGGACTTAGAGCTGGCCATCTTCCTCTTCNGGAGCTACCTTGGCCAGTGTCCTCCAGTTGCAAATGAGAAGTAAAGCCTTCTGCNAGGGCTGAAGACACGCCTTAGCTTGTAGGTCTTTGGTCTCCCTGGAGTACAACCCTACCATGAGGCCTTNGTGGCCATGGTTGGATCAATAAACTCTCCAGTGTGGAGAGGCCAAGGGAGTCCAGGAGAGAGTTCCCCATGGGGCACCAAGATGTNCTGGGAACAATGCAATGAGCCAAAGGTATGAGAGTTGGAAGTATTTGCCAGACTGAAATATATATATTCATTAAATAAAGTTTGCTGCAAGGAAAGACAGAAATGAAGGGGGCAAATTCTCAGAGAATTCCTCCTTAAAAGGGAATGGGAATTTTTATACAGTTAAGAACANATAGTTTGTCTTGTGGGGTCCATATCTGGAAAGATAATTGGGCAGCTCATGATAAGCAGTTGTTTATTTATTTACTTATTTTTTTTCCAAGACAGAGTTTCTCTGTGTAANGTCTCTGGCTGTCCTGGAACTTGCCCTGTAGACCAGGCTGACCTAAAACTCAGAGATCCACTTGCCTCTGCCTCCTGAGTGCTGGGACTAAAGGCGTGCGTCACCACGCCTGGAATTAAGCAGTTTATTTTCCTAACTTTGGCTGTTTGGGACAAGATGTCAAGGGTTATTAGGTGTTGGACTAACAAGTGACAATCCTACCCAGCTGTGAACCCTGTAAGCTTCAATAACGACTGGCCTGGCAAGAAATGCCCACTGGTGCCGTCATAGTACAAATGTTAGGGAAGTAACCACCCACTTTGTGATTGAATTTAAGGCCAAACCAGCCAAAGTAAGAGCCAGGGAGAGTTGTAGAATATTTTCACCCATTGAATGCTCAAGGCAGACTCCTTTAATCTGCTCTGTACAATGCCACGGCATCGAGGCCAGTGATGCATGGGCAGTACATGTGTTTACCAGAGGTTAAGAAAGAGAGGGGATTGTCAGCAGGATTAGTAAAGTGTGGGAATTCCTCTTTTTATTTGGGGTCTTCTTGTCGACAGTGGTATGTCTCTGCCTTGGTTTCAATGCACCTGGTTCGGCACTTGCCTCCGATCCCATGAATTGAAATCCAGTCCTCAGAATGCCGATAGAGCAATGGCTGTAAATGACGTGGAGAGGTCCTGTCTCCTGTGAAAATGTCCTATTTTGGAGTCACTCCAGGGCTTGGTATTTATGTGTCACGTGTGTCACTGACTCGCTTGTAACCTTGGCTCACACAAGACAAGAATGCCTTATAGCATGGAAGGTTCGGTCCCTGAGTCCCACAGGGTCTCACACCTGGCATTCNTACATGTGGTACATTCTTAACAGTGATTCCACCTGTATATGCAAATAGATACTGCATTTTCTTTCCACAGACAGAAGATACTCTTCACGATAACACATGGCCGACGCATTTGGAACACAGCGATTCCGATTTGGTGCTCACGAAGTGCTTCCGTGGAGGCTTTAGGAAGAAAATGTTTTGCTCGTGTCTAAAACTAGCCAAACCGTTTATAATGCCGCCTGTGCTTGGTGTGGCTACCCGAAATGCTCCTCCTGAGGCAATGGGAATTTGGGGGAAAAGCACATTTTGTCAGCTGCAACTGCTCAGCTTAGTCACCCGTCTCAATACCCCAACTAAAGCGACAAGCAATAGTGTGAAGCAGAGAAAAAAAAATCAATGCTGTGGGAAGTGGAGCAGATAAATGGGTCCGAGTACCCCAAATAACAGAGGAGGAATTGGAGTAGGATTAAGAGTTATGCATAATTAGGGGCTGGAGAGATGGCTCAGTGGTTAAGAGCACTTGCTACTCTAATTAGGGGACTTAGGTTCCCTTCCCAGCACTCACATTGTGGCTCACAACTCTTTGTAACTCTAGTTCCAAGGGATCTAAGCGCACCAGATACATGTGTGTTCACATACATACATGCAGGAAAATAGTCNTATACNTTTCAAAGTTATGCATAATTAGTCTTGGTCAAGATACAGTTTGGTTAATAATTTGTCTCAGTCTTTGTCCTAGAAGGCAGTTCTGAAGCAGTTGTAATCTCTGTTCCTTGAGGAGAGCAAGCTTGCTCCTATGAGATGACTACCGCTCCAGGCTGCACCTCAGCACAGTGGATAACTACCTTTATCTTGGGGGTGGAGTGTCTGTCTGAGGCATTGTTGTTACTGGAATCCAAGGTGACACTGATCTAGAACAGTGACTTCCTGTTGTGCCTTCCGCTGGGAAGGAGATTGGAACAGCATAGGCAGGCAGATACACCNATGTAATCAATGCACTGGTGTAGAGTTGGAGTTGGGCAGAAATCTCACCCAAGGTAAAGGAACCAGAATGAAGGTAGAGATGCCAGGCCTTTACCCTGGGTTTAGTTGCTTTCTGTGCCCAAGTGATGAGTTGACACTTTTTAGTCAAAGCAATTTCTAAATGCCTGCTGTATGAGCGCAAAACACAGTTGGGCCTTGGCNCAGTGTCTGGCAGGGGATGCTTCTGTGTCAGAGGCCATCTGTTGACAGTCGGAAGGCCTGCAGGCCTCAGCTCATTCAAGAAGCAGAGGCGAGAGCTCAAGAATTACTTAACAAGATGAACCTGTTTTCCTTCTTCCTAGATACATCAGNCCAAGCACAAGACCATGGAGGAGGACAGCGTCTCAAGAGGGACTGTGTTCAGTAGAGACGATCATCAACTCCAAACTGCCTCCACGGATAGAATTTCGTAAGATGTAATCAAGGATAAATTGCTTCCTTTCAGCCACGCGCCACTCTTACTTTGCCAGCGCTATCCTGTGACGTTCCAAATATATGTGAGGACAGAAAAGGTCCTTGTAACTTTTCCTTCAGGCTGAACATCCTGCTAAAAGTAGCAGCTACTTCTACGGTAGCCTCAGGAGATGAGTGACTTGACCTCAGTTTCCCATGGGGGAGCTGGCTGGTCTGCAACTTTAATTAAACCACATGAGATTTTAAAGGACCCATAGAATCAACTAAACAGTATCAGTTTCTGAGACCTGGGAATCTTATCCTCCACACTGGGGACAATGGGGGAATTTAAACCACCTCAGAATGTATGATAAGGTAACAGCCCTACATACTTACAGTCTTCTGATGTGATTCAATTTCCCTCAAGCAATATGGTGTAACAAGCAGGGCAGAAACAGTTAAACTAGTTAAACAGTTAAACTAGTACAGGTCACTCAGGTTTCGGGGGACTTTCTTGACATACCATGTGCCCCCGTAGTGGTTCACGGGAATGATGTACTGTAGAGAATTCCATGGTGCAGCTGCTTCCCTGGCCAGNTAANCTGTTGTCTCCCATAGGAGGACAAGGTGGGAACCAGGACAGCAAGGCTCTGGGGAAACGTCACTGCAAAAGAGGCCCTTTCCACCCAGGGGAAGCGATGTGCCTCTCTCACTTCCTTTTTGACACCAGCAAGTGGCCGCATGCTATTTCGGGGTCCTAGCTGCAGTATGTGAAACCAAGCCACTCTCGAGAAGAAAGGGTGATAGAGAGGGGACACCAGGTGACACTGTCCTGGATTGGTGGTCACCCCAGATGCAGAGTAACAGCATCAGAGTGAAACACCCAGGAGGCAGTAGACATGAGGGGCTATCCCGTCAGTGCCAGCATCCAATGCCCCTGATTTGGATGGGAAGCAAGACTGGAGTTCAGACAGGCTGAGGACACACTGCCTGGGGCTCTCATCTCCTTCCCCTCCTCCCCTTTCCTTTTCTGTGGAGTTGTTGGACCCACAATAGTGCATAGTTAGGTGAGATTTGAACATCTGTAGGAAGTTATAGTTTACCCCAGTAGATATCTAGGCAAAGCAGTCCAGACCCAGGTAACAGCATGTGTAAAGGTCCTGAGGCAGAAGTGTGATAGACATGCTTGAGGTACAGAAGGGAGGTCCTGCATCTGCAGTTGGGAGAGATGGGGATAGCGGATATCAGCTTGGGAAGGAACTGGGCTTTCAGAGCAGCTGGAGAGCCAGTAGAGAATCCTGCAAAGGAGGGATAAGCTGTTTGGTGTTAACAGGTGANGTGCATCTGGATAGGAATAACAGTGAGGGGTACAACTGGCAGCAGGAGGGGCCTCCAGGAGCGCTCTGGCTGATTCAGATGAGAGGGGAGCTAGCTATTAGGGCAGACAGGGAGGGAGGAGTGACTATCCCAGAATCATTTTGAAAGTGACCCCTACATGATTTGCACATGGACTGGGTGAAAGTGAGGTGTGGAGGAGACTTGCTGGGGGTCAGCATCCATGGTTCTCTGGTGCAGCTCAAGAAACAGGTATTCTGGGTTCTGATTTCAGCATGGCTAGCCATTGGCTGTGTGCCTGGTCATGGCCAAGACTTTGATTCCCATCTGTGGAGGACTGATGGCTCACCCATCCTGTGTCCAGGGTCAGCTCAGCACTGACACACTATGAGGATTTGGGAAATGCCAACCAAGGTCCCTCTAAGGCCAATAGTCACCGTTTGTGTGACCTCAGCAGGTCTCTTGTCACCTCCAAACTTGTCTTCCCCCTTGAAAAGTGCTCACAGTCCCAGATCAATCATGCCAGGGACACATTCACAGCTACAACTTCTCCTTTCCCAGAAGACAGACAACAAGCCAGTGGCTAAAACATGAGGTCATTGTAAGCTGCAAAGGAAATAGATCGAGTCTGGGGGGTGGTGACATACTGGGGGTGCCATTAATGCAATGGCTGGGAGAGGTGTTCCAGAAGTGTCACATCCCAGCTGGGATGGAGAAGGATAACAAAAGGAGGGATGGAAGCTTCTGACAACAGGGGGGCTCAGATGTGGGTGCAGGGCCTGTGAAGGATGATGGGAGGGCTCTGTGGGTATCAGGAGAAACCTTGGAGGGGACGGCAGGTGGAGAAGTGTGAGGTGTGGGAGTGGTTGTGACAGACTGAGCACTACCTGATATATAGAAATGGTGACTGGTTGTTACTGAAGTGGATGGCTGCCATCACACATAAGTGGCCAACATGTGTGCCTTGTCTCTAGAGTGATTTACAGTGGGGTGCCCACTTCTGGGAAGAGGGGAGAGCCACATGCTGTCCTCAGCCCCTCAGTTCTGAGTTACAGGTTTTTACTGAGATGGGATGCTGTAAATGACCAGGGGGTGGGGCCAAGGCCAGTGTTTCAGAGGGGGTCCAGCTGGGCTCTAAGCCAGATGGGCAGATGAGGACCTTCCCCACTGCTGGAAAAGCCCACTGATTGATAGGCCATGAATTTTGGAGAGTTAAGAGCCATCTTGATCTCAGGTGGATGCTTCTGGAAACAATGGCCTAGGATGGTCCAGAATGGNCTGGTCTATTTTTTTGCTGCTATCGCTAAATACCCAAGGAACCCTCCATAAAGAATAGATGTTATACTGAACTGGAAAGATGGCTCAGTGGTTAAGAGCACTTTNTGCTCTTCCAGAGGACCTGGGTTCGATTCCTGGCACCACTCAGTGGNTCACAACTGCCTGCAACTCTAGTTCTAGGGTTTTCATCACCNCTTCTGACCTCCAAGGGCTTCTGTGTGCACATGGTGCACACACATACACATAAATAATAAAAAAATAGATGTTATTTGGATCTTGGTTCTGGAGGTTTAGAAGTCTGAGTGAATGGCNTCAGAGTCATCCAAGCACCTAGTTAGAGGCTTCCTGTAGCATCATGGCACAGCAGAAGACATCAGGCCAGACACCATGGCATGGCAAAAGGCATCAGGCCAGGCACAGTAGGCATGCTGGCTCTTCTCAGAAAACAGAATGGTGACACAGGCCTGTCACTGCAGCACCCAGGAAGTTGACTCAGGGGGATCACGAATTGCAGACCAGCTGGGCTACGCAGCAAGACTGTTAACAAACAAATAAACAAATAAATAAACTCAATAACACCATAGCAGAGCTCCACCCTCATGGCTCCATCAAATCTTAATCACCTCCCAAGGACNCAATTTCCAAATGTCATTACCATTCATACTCACTATATAATTTGAGAACAATGGTTCAAGCACATCTACCTTTGTGGAGTGGGGCAGAACTTCAAAACACAGCANGGGGCCTTTCCTTCTCAGATAGGTAAAAGCCTGACTCTGGTGACTTCCNAGGCTTCTATGTAAGTCAACAGAGGTATCTTCCTCCAGGGCAGGGAAGAGTCGTTGCTCAAGGCGAGAGCTCTCCCCTCTTACTCCTCACTGCGGCTCTGTGAGGCAGGCTGACCGCCCACTCACAGGCCAGACATTGCACTCACAGACAGGACACTGCAGATGACCCCACTCACAGGCCAGACACTGCACTCACAGACAGGACATTGCAGATGACCCCACTCACAGACAGGACACTGGCTCACTCCACTCACAGATGGGACACCAAATCTTGGAGAAGTCATGTGGTTTGCCCAAGCATCACAACTCCTAAGTGGCAGAGGGACATAAATACGGGTCTTTCTAAGTAAGGGCTTCAGGATGTGACAGGGTAGAGGGCACAGGACTGTAGAAAGTATTCAAATGATGTGGCATCATCACTTGAGCCAATACACACCTCCTCCCAGGAGCCACCTTACTCCTGGGTATACGTTCAACTCAGATATGTTAACATTTTCACTATAATTCATAGTTTTTAAAAAACTCTCATGCCAGCCCTATTTGTAAGAGTTCCAAGCAGTAATTACTCCAACTCTCCACGAACAGGATAATGGATAGGACTGTGGATGTCCACAGAATGGAGCACTAGCAACAAAATTGAATGAAGGGGGGGAAAAAATGAATGAAGGATAGCTACACACAGCAAACAAATCCACACATAATGCTGTGGGCNGGCTTGGATACTACAAACAGATGTTATGTTATTCCTGCATGTGACATTCACCATCAGACAAGGCTAACCTCACAGGCAGTAGTAACCCTTTTTTGGGTGGGGTGGAGGCAGAGAGCGAGCCTCCTTCGGACTGGGGTGTGGGCCCTGATTGTGTGGATATAACCAAAGAAAGCTGCTGGGGCTGGAAGAGGGAGAGACCAGACACCNTCCCTACCATCCAGTGTCCTAGTGGGTCTTGGTTAAGGATGAAGCCCCAGGGACCACAGGGCTGGAGATGAGGCTGCCAGAGGGGAGATCAGTCACATGGGACTTCAATGTTGCCTTCTCTGTCCTAGTTGCCTGTANTGGATGAGTACTTGCCCCANCCCCTGTGGAGACCTGGCCAGTCTGTGGCTCTTCTGGGTTTTTGCTGCAATAAAAAGCCACCATACTGAGGATTACATTTAGGGTCACAGGACAGCAGTGTGAGGTGGCCATCTCTTTTGTCCTATCTCAGCCTCTTCACGCTGGAAAGTGTGGAGAACACTGGGGTCTTGGGCTCTAGGCTGCTGTTACTTTCCCTCCATCCAGCCCTGTTTTGGACTGCACAGCAGGAGGGAAGGGAGTGTACCCCCACACCCTGTCAGTGAGAAACCACAAGACCTGGTGTTTGCTGGTGCAAGGCACTGGGTGTGTTCTCAAAGGCAAAGCTCCCTGCACCCTGGGAAGTGGAGGTTGCCATGGCTCACTTCCACAGAGGGGGAAACAGGCTCCAAAAGGGCACAGGAAGGAAGGGAGCAGGGCCATGTGACTTGCCTCAGGACCCAAGTTCTGACAGCCGACCACGCCTTGCATCCTCAGCATTCATGGCAGCTGTCCATCCCAATGGCACCTGCCAGACCTTGCCCTGACCCCAAATCTGACTGTGTAAGTCCAGTCATCCTTGACGCACAGGCGCTTGTGAGTCTTCAAACACAAGACTGCAGAAGTTCTCACTCTGGCCTCGGTTCCTGCATAGTTAGACTTCCCAGTTTGGTGTGTGTGCTGACAAGTTGGGGACTTTATCATGGTTATTTTAAAATAANTAAACCAGGAAATCTGCCTTTCCACTTTATTTAACTGGCAACATGGGCACCCTCGAGGGATGAAACCCACAGGACCGCAGCTATCTGGGCTCTTCTACTCTGCTGGGGACACAGCATACGATCCTGCAAGGGTCCCCGGGGGACAAGTCAGCAGTCCAGACAGATGTCCTGCTACTCCTGTCAGCTGCTGGGACCTAAATCCAGATTCTTTCCTGGGAGTCTCCTGCTAGGCAAGGTGAGGCTGCCCCTAGAGTGCCAGGGAGCCCTCAGCCTGACAGTTGGGCCTGGCAGGGAGGAACTGGGGCAGCCACACTGCCGCTCCTCATCTGAGTCCAGAGTCAGAGGCCNACTTAGGGTGCACAGTGAGGGATGCAAACCAGGGACTCTGAGGCATAATGACTTGGCAGTGTGGATCCGCTGACTTGTGGATACATTCCTATGTGATGCTTAATCTTGATGGACAACTTGGTTGGACTTAGAGTCACCTAAGAGACAAGCCTNGGGGTGTGTCTTTGAAGGATGACATAATTAGGTTCACTGGTGTTGGAAGACCTATCCCAACGTGGGCAGTGCCGTTCCGTGAGCTGGAGCCCTGGACTGAACAAAAAGAAGAAAGTGAGCCAGGCACATCGTCTGTCACTCTTTGCTTCCTGGCTGCAGAGGAGGTGTGAATGTGGCCAGCTGCCTTCTGAACCTGCACCTCGCCTTTCATACCATGATGCCCTGTACCCTCTTGAACTAGAAGCCAAGATAAACTCTTCCTGAAGCTGCTTCTTGTCAAGTGTTTTGTCACAGCTCTGAGAAAAGCACAACACACTCTGTGCAGGACACGGATGATAGGAAGCTGCTGCTGAGCTGTCTAAGGACCCTGCATCTTCCACATTTTCTTTTCTGTGAAGCTAAAAGTATCTACTATTTAAGAAAAAAAAGTAGAGAGAAAAGTACTGGAAAGAAATAAAAACTGAAGGATTAGTTACAAATTAGAAAATGTGGGGCTAAAAAATTCAGTAACTAAAATTAAAAACTTATAAGTTTGATAACTGATTAGATACAGTTGGAGAGGGTTGTAAGGCGCTGGATGATAAGTCAGGAGAAAATATCCAGACTGAAGAATAAAACTAAATGGAATGTAAATAAGCCAGGCATGGTGGCNCACNCCTTTCATCCCAGCACTTGGGAGGCAGAGACAGGTGGATCTCTGTGAGTTCTAGGCCAGCCTGGTCTACAGAGTGAGTTCCAGGACAGCCAGGNGTATGTAGAGAGACCCTGTCTCAAAAACCAAAATAATAATAACAATAACAATAATAATAACAGCATAAATAACATTTGAAACCGAATATTAAAAAAACAATCTAAGATGTATGTAATCAGAGTCCCAAAGGAGGAAAAGGCATGGGGCAATGGTAATAGTACAGGAAGTGGCNACAGAAGAAGATAATAAGTGTGCGGTGGGAGCGAAGGTGGTGGAGATAGAACCTAAGGCCTCACACATGCTAAGGAGGCAGTCCACGAATGAGCTGCATCCCCACTCCTAAGAGGGTCTTTTAAGTAGCCATGGATCTGAGATAGACCTTGAGCCTCTTGCAGGATAAAAAAAAGCTAAAGCTGTGCATGGAGCTGTTAGATCTCGTGGTTCCGGGGAAATGTCTGATAGAGCAGCTTGAAGGAGGAAGGGCTTATGTTGGCTGAAGGTTTCTGAGGTTCTAGCAGATAGAGCAGATGGTGGCCCTCACTGTGAGGGTCTGAGATGAGGTGCAGATTTCTGAGATGAGTGTGTGCTGGGGCAGGGCACAGGAAGCAGAAAGGAGTGCAGGAAGAAGGGACAGAAGACAAGATATCCTTCAAAGGCTTGCCTCCAGTCAGGCCCCACCTTCCACAGTTCTACCACCTCAGAAGAGTTGCTTCCTGGAGGCTTTTCTGCTCAACAGGAGTCAGCACTGAGGACCAAGCCTGTAATGCATAAACCTTCTGGGTTTATCCAAACCACAGCAGAATTGCACAATAACATTACTGGAAACAGGCCACTGGCCCACCCGACCCCACCTTCAGTGGACTGCGCACTCCACCAGCACAGAATCTTTGCCTCAAGCTTGCTGTTGCCAACAACTCCACACCTGGCGCTTGGTTGCTTGTGGACCGTGTAGGTGACCTCTCTGCCTCTTATCTGTCAGTCCTCTCAGAGGCTGGGGCCACTGGCTGGAAGAGCTTGGGGGTCAGCAGGAATGTGGCTCTCACAGGCCAGGGACACTAGCAGCTGGTAGAGGAGTGCATGATCTGAGGTTTGAGACTTGTGGAAGCAAATGCCCTCTTCAGCACACCACAGGCTGTATGCAAGATGCTCAGTCTCTTTAACCTCGCACTCTTATGTATGAAAAAGGATGCAACCATCCTGTCTGAGGATGAAAAATCAAGTTTGTGCCTTGTCCCTGGCACATGACAGGTGGTTAACAAGCTTTGATCACTTACTATTAGCCTCTACCCAATCCAACTCACTCATGGGCAACTTCACTGGAACCATGAGCCTAGGCCCCCTACTGCAGGGTTGCCAGAGGCCCCAGCACAGCAGTCAGCCCGGCCTCCTTCCTCTCTTCTTGGCTACCTGTCATCTGTTGGATACCATTCGCATGCCACACACAGCTCTGGATGCCAGGGACTCTGCAAGGTGAAGAGAAAGGCCCCAGGGTCCTGGAGTTCACATTCTTTCTCCTTTGGTTTTGCTGAGACAAGGTCTCACTGTGCAGCCCAAGCTGGGCTGGAGTTCACNCTATGACCCATCANGGCTGGCCTCAGACTTGTGACTTTCCTCGTTCTCAGTCTCCTGAGAACTGGGATTAGAGGTGTGTACCACCACACCTGGCCTGGAGCTCACATTCTAGCTGAGAAAGCAGGTGANGCCTGATAAGGATAGAAATGCATGCAGAGAAAACACAAGCTCATGGTAGAGGGATGCGGCTCAGATCACGTGCTGGCTAGTTTTATGTCAATTTATATAAGCTAGAGTATATATTGTCTTAACTAATGATTGATGGGGTGGGGATCAGGCAATTTTGGGTTAGGGCCACTCCTCAGCTTGTGGTCCTGGGTTCCATAAGAAAGCAGACTGAGNAAGTCATAGAGAGCAAGCCAGTAAGCAGCATCCCTCCATGGCCTTTGCATCAGCTCCTGCCTCTGGGTTCCTGCCCTATTTGAGTTCCTACACTCACTACTTTTGNTGATGAACTGTTACATGGAACTGTGAGTGAAATAAACCCCTCCTCCCCAAGTTGCTTCTGGTCATGGTATTTAATCACAGCAATAGTAACCCTGACTAAGACAAGTTGGTACCAGGAGTGGGGTATTGCTGTGACAGGCCTGACCAGGTTGTTTTAGGGAGGATTGTGGAAGGGCTTTGGAACTTTGGGCTAGAAAAGCTATTGAGTGCTCAAAGCCTGGTGAGCTCTTCTATGGGAGCTTGGAAAATAAGAACGTTGAGAGCAGTACAGAGATGAAGGTCTGGCTTGTGAAGTTCTAAAGGGAAGAAAAACTCTCCTGGGCCTTTGGTGTGTGAAGAATCTGGTGTCTGGTCAGGTGGGGCTGAAGAATCAGCTGTGATGAAGAAGGGGCCAGCATCGCTGAGGTGAAGTCTTCTGGGAAGTGTTTCCTCAGGGTCGGGCACACAAAAGCTGTGTGCCCGGAGTGCCAAAGCTGTACAGTGTGCTGGCAGCCAAACTTGGTAGTTTAAGAGTCACTCGAGTGGTACTGGTTTTGAAGGCCTGAGGGGTCATGGAGAGCCGCTTGGTACTGTGTGGCAAGGCTGGAATCCCTGAAGAGAGTCCAGGAGAGGCTATTGGTGCAAGTGCTGCCCAGTAGCATCAAGGAACCCCAGCAGTTTTGGAGATGCCAGTACCATGGGAGGATCACCAAGAACAGCAGTAGCAGTGGAGTGGGGCTAGCTGGAGCCTAGAAGACAAGCTGTGTGTGCTGCAGAGGGCAGAGCCAGAGAGACGACCCGAGCCTCAGAGGAGCCCAGAAGATCCTGAGTGAATCCCAGATATTGGACATTGAGATATTGGAGTTTGGTTTTGCTTCGTTCAGATTGTCACTGTGCCCTGGTTCTTCCTTCTTGAAGTAAGGAAGTACTTAATTTATTTTTGATATTACAAGAACCCACAGTTGAGAGACTTTAAACTTTTAAAGAGACTTTGGAATTTTACAAAGACTTTGGATTTTAAGAGAAAGTTTAGNTATTTTAAAAGAGACTTTGAACTTTGAATTTTTTTTTTTTCGAGACAGAGCTTCTCTGTGTAGCCTTGGATGTCCTGGAACTTGCTCTGTAGACCAGACTGAAGTATTTGAATTTTTAAATACAGTGAGACTTTTAAAATTNANAATATTTTATATTGTGATGTTTCTATTAATGTGAGATCTTGGGGATGAATGAGAAAGTAAAGGTTGTGGCTTAATAGTGATAGATTTGTGTGTCAAGCTGACAAGGGTCAGTTGTGCTGCCTATTTTCATGTCAACTTGACACAAGCTAGAGTCACTGGGAAGGAAGGATCCCCAATTGAGAAAATGCCTCCATAAGATCCANCTATGAGCCTGGTGGTGGTGATGCACGCCTTTAATCCCAGCACTTGGGAGGCAGAGACAGGCGGATCTCTGTGAGTTCAAGGCCAGCCTGGTCTACAGAGCCAGTTCCAAGACAGCGACAGCCAGGGATGCATAAGAAACCCTGTCTCAAAAACCCAAAACCAAAAAAAAGATCCAACTATAGACAGTGCTGTAGGGCATTTTCTTAATTAGTGATTGATGTGGAGGAGGCATTCCTGGGTTCTATAANAAAGCCAGACTGAGCAAGCCATGGAGAGCAAGCCAGTAAGCAGCNCCCCTCCATGGCCTCTGCATCAGCTCCTGCCTTCAGGTTCCTGCCCTGTTTGAGTTCCTGCACTCACTGCTTTTGATGATGAACTGTTATATGGAACTGTAATAGAAATAAACCCTTTCCTCCCCAAGTTGCTTTTGGCCATGGTGTTTCATCACAGCAATAGTCACCCTCACTAAGACAGATGGGGACTCTGGCCAGTAGTTGAACAGACTCTCAAAGAGGATGGCTGGAGCCAAGATTTTCTAGTGCAGAGGCCAGGAGGCCAGNTGTTGCCAGGGCAGGGAAGTAGGACAAAGGCTATGGGTGTTCCCAGGGATGTCTGCAGTGGAGCAGACCAGGGGAGGTGGGAGAGAAGAGCCTGAGACGGATCCAGGTTACTCTTGGCTTGTGTGCTGCCTCCTTGCTGGTCTGTGAGTCACAGGCTATGCACAGAGGGCTCTCTGAGTCACTGGTCCCCTTCACCTTCCCTTGGAGCGTGGCCTTTTCTCTTTACAGAGAACCTGGTTCACTGATTCTCCTGCCACAAATTGGTCACCTCTACTAGGAATCATAACTTGGGGCTTTGTTCACTTGCTTGTAATTTCCATTCACTTACTCATTCACAAACTATTGGATGGATGCACGGTGCAAGCTNGGTCCTTTGCTGGAGTCTGAGGANAAGTCAGATGTTCAAATAGNCCAGAGTCCAGAAGTTTCATGACCTCAATGTTCCCATCTGTAAAATACGTGGTCCCCNGAAGGNCCATCCACTTGTAAGTCCCTTCCCTTCTAGAGCCCTGAAGATCCTGGAGGAGGCAGCTTTCCCAACCCCATTTGTACAATAGAGGACTTCAACTAGAGAGACAAGGGACCAATGGGGAGAGAAATAGATTTTCTCCTATCTTAAGATCTAAAAGTTTCTAGAAGCCCAATGAGGGGGCTGGCCACCAAGCCTGATTTAAACCTAAGTCTGATTNCCCAGAACCCACATGGTGGAAGGGGAGAACTGGTTCCCACAATGTATGCTCTTATCCCTACCCNTACCACTATCTCCCTTTAACACCACAGGCCAAGCACAGGTCTTTAACACATGATTGCAGGACACTTACCTATATGACAGAAAAAAAAGAGAGCCCTTCCTCATAGACACTAAAAATATAAAAACGATGGCAGGTTTAGAAAGCCACCAGCTTGCAAGGGTGACATTTGTTTTTGCCAAGGATCATCAGTTTGAGTTGTCAACAGAAAGGTCATCCTTGTTANGCTGGGTTTGAGCTGTATAAGCCAGTGCTGTGCAAACAAGGGCAGGCGTGGGAGAAACAGCCAAAGCACGGCCCACAGGTGTCACTGCTTACAAAGGGGCCGTTACCTCCCATGGAGACCCTTGGTAATTAGTTTCTTTTCTCATCATTGTGAGGAACCAGGCAGAAGCAACTTGTAGGAGAGAGGATTGATTTAGCTGGTGGTTTCCCTGAGTTTAGCTCCTGGTGCTGGCTCTGCTGCTTCAGAGCCTGTGGTAGGGTGGGCGGAGTGGGGAGCAAAGAGACAGGGAGGGCCAGGCTCCCAACGGCCCAGCTTCCTTCCATAGGNCCCATTCCTNTGGGGTCCATCACCTCCCAGCAGCTCCTCAGACCCCAGACCATGCTTTCAGCACATGAACCTTTAGGGGACATCGAGATAAACTACAATACAGCGCAAAGAAGAAATGGAAGACTGGAAATAATGGAGAACACTCTAGACCAGTGGTTCTCAATCTTCCTTCAATACAGTTCCTCATGCTATGGTGACCCTCCCACCAAAAATTATTTTGTTGCTATTCATAACTGTAATTTTGCTACTGTTATGAATCGTAATGTAAATATCTGATATGCAGGATATCTGATTATGCAACCCCTGTAAAAGGTCATTCAATCCTTCCCAAGGGGGGTTAAGACCCACACGTTGAGAACCATTGCTTTAGACAAACAAGACTGGGAGTCAGAGGTGGCGTTCAGCAGGAAGGCAGACGCAGATGGGCATAGTGAAAGAGACTCCGTGAGCAGGCNGAGGCCCCCATGATTGACTCTGCTCCCTTCTCCACCTTGCTCTTTGTTTTGAAATGTTCACAATAAAAAGTAATAAAGAAAAATGTTGAAGTAAAAACAGTGCCCAGCTCCTCCCTTCTTACAGGAGGAGCTGGGCACTCCTATAATAAAGAGCCTACTGTCTGCTTCTTCAAATTCAGATTTGTGCAAGCACGGTGTCTAGCACTTCTGAGAAGTGGTCATGGATGTCTCATGTGTAGATTGCAGTCTTGACAAGGGCTCCAGCTATAGCTCTAAAAATGTCCCTTTCTGGACACTTGCCTATCCCAGAATCTACTCAGAGGATATTATTGAGTGACATGCCTCAATACAGGGACTAGAGGGGAGGTAGGTCAGAGCTAGCTTGCNGCCATAGGTCTGTGCGTTGAAACCCCACCATGTGCACAAGCAATGTTAGACAATGATAATGGGCAGTATTCCCTTTGATTAGGTAATTGCACTGAGGCACCTCAAGGCCATCAGTGAGACCGTGTGCAACACAATAGACCGAAGCATTGAAGCAGATCTGGGGCCTCAGCAAGCCTCGTAGTCCCTGTCAGAGCTGCTAGAGGATGTACGTACCTCAGAGACTGAGTCACATGGGAAACACCAAGTCTGAGCTGTCCCAGCCAGCATGATGTAAGCAAAGGGGGGCACGGGAGTGGTCACATCCCCCAGCGGTGGGGTTGGGCACAGCTGAAAATTTGGAAATGGCACACCCAGGCGTTTAGATGGTCTGGGGGTTTGCTCTCTGGACTTATCTCAACTGCCTATGCATTTTAATTGTTGGAGCCCACTTGTGTAAACGAACCAGCTCTCAAGCCNTGCAGCGTGCAAAGTGTCTTTATTCCGGGTTCTCAAACTTTGGCCGTGTGACTCACAGTGAGAAGCCGGTGGCGCCCCTGGAGACAGCACAGAAAAGTCTGGTTTCAGAATGAGGTTTGGAAACTGCCAGCTCTATTCTGAGAGAGCACATGTGCACTGGAGCGTCAACCGGTGGTGACTGGATGGTACCAGAGGGACCCTCCCCTTCTATCCCCCTGCTGTCTCCCCAGAGGGACCTGGGCTTTGTTAGGCTCGCATGTATGCACAGAACATTATAAGTATCGGCCAAGATGGCATGTGAGATCAGGACAGGTCAGTCTATCACATCCCTGCTCCAGCTGTGGGAGGCACAGGGGGCTCAGCAGCCCCAGAGAGTTTTCCCACACAGGCCTGAGCCCCAGGCAGCCCTCAATGAGGCAGCAGAGTCCAGCTCCAAGAGGTCCAGACAGGCGAGGAGGGGACACAGCCCAAGGCATCCTACCAACCCCGAGCTTGCCCTGTTCCCATATAGAACCAATGNATTCTACCTGTGACTCCTTTGGCCCAGCTGTGGTTTTGCTACTATTCACTAATGTTAGCTATGAAAACCTCCCATGTAGGGCTGGGGTTCTCTCAAACATCACCCTTTTGTCCTATCTATCATATATCACATCCCCAGGCACATCATTCTGGGAAAAACAGCACCAGTGTGTGTGTATACCCATGTATGTGTATATATGTGCATGTGTATATGTTTATATGTATGTGTGATTGTATATATTATGTGTTGTATGTATGAATGTATATGTATGTATGTGTGCATGTGTGTGTGTATGCATACATCATACTGTCAGCGTCTTGCTCCTCCACTTTTCCTCTCAGTGGCCTGCCCCATGGAGCTCAGCCTCTCCCACACTCCCACGGCTGCTGGGGCTTCTCCTTTGACCTCTGCACCCTGGTTATGCAGTCATCCTCTAGTGGATGGGCAATGCCATTGCTGCCAGCCTCCTGTAGCCATTAATGAGCTTCCAGTGATGGACTT
>LZPO01055131.1:289516-300407 GCA_001675575.1 Neotoma lepida
GATGATGATGGTGGTGATGATGATGGTGGTGGTGATGATGATGATGGTGATGGTGATGATGATGATGGTGATGATGATGATAGTGGTGATGATGATGGTGGTGATGATGATGGTGATGGTGATGATGATGGTGATGATGATGATGGTGGTGGTGATGATGATGGTGGTGATGATGATGATGGTGGTGATGATGATGATGGTGGTGATGATGATGATGAGGGTGTATGGGGAGAGAGAGAATATACATATGTATGAAGGCCCATGTGTCATGGCACACATGTGGAGGTCAGAAGAAAATTTGGCAGAGTTGTCTTCTTTAACCCCTACAGGGGGTCCTAGGGGTCAAACTGAGCTTGTCGGGGCTTGTGCAGCAAAGGCATTTACCTTCTGGTCCATCTCGCTGGCAGCAAGTTGCTTCTGTCTTGCTACTTTCACAATTCTCTTTATTCCCAAGGTTCTGTAATTTTATTATAGTGTTTCATGGCACAGGTTTGAGGTTTTTCTTTCCTTTCTTCCTCCCTCCCTTCTTCACTCCTTTCGTTTCCTCTTTCCCTTCCCCTCTTCTCATCTCTCCCNCCTTTTCNCTTCTTCCCTTGCTTTCTCTCTATGGTCCTAGGGACTGAATCTAGGGTCTCACATATATTAGACAAGTGCTTTAGCACTGAGCTATATTCCAGCCTTTTAAATTTTTATTTATTTTATCTACTTTTAGTTTTGACACAGTCTTGCTAAGTTGGGGAGCCTGCCCCAGTCTCCCCGATGGCTGGAGTCATAGGCCTGTGGTAAGTGTGATGAGCCATGATGTTGAGTATCTTCGCCAGTGCCTGAGGATGATCCTGTGTCTTCTTTCGAGAAGTGTCTGCTCAAATCTTTTATATACTTTTAATAAGACTGAGGGTTTTTTTGTTTAATAATGGGACACTTCAGTTCACTGCCACCTGGGTCCTGGCTCTTGTTGGTCCTTGTTGGGCTCCATGTGAGCAGGCATCCTCTGCTCCAGCTTTGTAGCCAGTGGGTGGCTGTCCACACTGACTGTGTGCAGAGTCTTGGCATTTTATTCAANAATGAAGCAAAAGCTCACACGGATTGCAAAGTAGCAAGAAAACTATGCAAAAGCAATGGAAGTGACCAGAATACACTGTGGCCATGGGAGTGAAGAAGGTACTCAAGAGCCCCAATTACTATTTGGGGCTTTCTTTTACNGGGTTCAAGAGAAGGAGGAGTTTGGTTTCTAAGGGTGTAGTATGGGCANTTCTCTGTTTTGGTTGATAGATTAGGTCATATAACATTTTTTTTCTATTGCACATGTCTCTTCCCATAATGCATCTGATTTTAATCATATTTCTCATATGCATAAGCTGGTGAATAGGGGATGCTCCCTAAAAGTTCTTGGCCTGAGGAAGCAGTTTTTTTCTTACGAGATATGTGCCCAAAACCAGTTCAAGTTGGATTGGCCTTGCTATTCTTGCTATTGGTACATTAGGAATATGTTTAAATAGAAACTAAATTTGATGGTTGTTAGGNGCAGAGCAACTTAAGTGGTTCAGAGAAAGGTGTAGCTCCACACAGGTGAGGGTCTGAGGTTGGCAGTGNATTGTTTGAAGAGGGGTAGNTGTGTAGTATGTGCAGGGGAGGGGGCTGGGCAGCCAGGAGACAGGCTTGCATAACCAAAACCAAGTACCCTAGGCCACTAAACTATTCCTGTGTTTGCNTGCCTTAGTGACACCAGCTCTGTGACTAGGCTCATCTTGCTCCAGTGTGACTGGGTGTCACTCTGCCCACTGTGACCTGGCATTGCTCTGCCCCACTGTGGCTGGGCATCCCTCTGTCTCACTGTGACCTGACATTGCTCTGCCCCACTGTGACCCAGTGTTGCTTTGGTCCTGTGTGATTGGTCATGATCCTGNCCACTGTTGGAGAGGCTTTCCCACAGAGGGTGCCTTTTGGCATCTCCCCACAGTCCATTTCCTGGACATCTGTGTTTGCTAACCTCTACCAGCCACAGGGTGGAGGGAATGAATTTCACATACCTGCCNTGTGCTGCTTAGGTGCAGGCTGGAGGAGGGGAGGGAGGAAGGCCCATATTAGGAGGCAGATTCTCCTTACTCCCAAAGCCAGGAATACCTAGTGCTGCCCCTTGGGCCTGCCAACTTCTGGAGTGCTGCTACCACCTGCAGCTGCTGTCACTACCCTCTGCCTCTGAGGACCTCAGATGGAGCTATATGCTGCCTGACAGTGACACAGGAAGCACAGGGCTCTGCTCAGCATTCTTTCACTGAANAGTAGACNGACACCTTGAAAAGTGCTTCAGGAGAAGCTGTGGCCAAAACAAATGACACAAAGTCAGAGCCAAGGCCTCAGAGTGGCAAAGCAGACTGCTGCATGCAGCTCTGGGGAGATGCGGTTCACGTGTGTAACACGCCATCACGTGTGTAACACGCCAGACAGGGTTTTCCACCCATAGTGACAAGTCAGAATAGTCACTCTTCTCCTGGGAGGTAGCCCCAGGAGTCACTAGGTACAGGAAGTGCGCTCAGTCTTGGTGTGGGCTGCGATGATGTCTTTTACACCTGTAAAAGACATGGACTTTATACAAAGCATCACTGTGATGTTTCATGTATCAGTGANTAAGAAAAGGGGAAGAACTCTACACTGAGTGCCTGCTGTAGGCTTGGCACTGGCCAGGTCTGCTTTTAAAAACTCTGTTCATTTAGNGGACACTTGCCAAATCCTGAGGAGCCACCACTGGACAGAAGGTTAGGACNAGACCTTGCCAAATGCTACTCATGGTGAATCTAAACAGTGGTGGGAAGCAGCCACGCCCATGAATGCCAAGGGCACAGTGAGGAGCAAGAAGGGGTGCNTGGTAGTGNGAGAGAGTAGGGTCCCCTGAGGTCNATGCTCTGATGCCANGAAAGGAGGAGGATCACATGAGGCAANGAGATTGAAGAGATGAAGGGGCCTTGGATGGTTGAGGCATATTGTTCTGGGGTTAGAGGGATGGCTCAGTGGTTAAGAGCACTTGCTGCTTTTGCAGAGGATCCACGTTTAGTTTCAAGCACACATATAAAAAGCACACGACTACCTATGACTCTAGTTCTAGGGGATGCAATGCCCTCTCCTCACCTCTACAGACACCAGGCATATATGTGGTGTATATACATCCATATACACATAAAATTAAAATAAAGCAATCTTTTTTAAAAAAAAATTATTCACTCTGCATGAAGGCCTCCACATAGACCACCAGGCAGACAATGGTAGGTNCCTAGGCACATGCTTGCACACATGAAGACCAGCACACAGGCCTCACAGGCATACAGGCTTATAGGCAGACATACACAGACAAGCTGGCAAGGGTGAAAAGGCTAAAGCCCTTGCCTCTGACCTCAAGACCATATTCATAGAGAGTCACACAAAACTGGCGTTCTTCAAGGACAGCTAGAGAAGAGATGACATCACTGTTTGCCTTTGGGTTCCCCGGATATCCAGTGTCAGGCATTTCGTGCTGACTCCTAGACCCCTGACGTCTACCGTTAGCCATCACAGCCCATGCTGAGTGTCTCCATCAGTGCCAGGTTGTCTAAACATAGAGTGGTCCTTACAGCCCTCTGTTTCCCACAGTCCCCTGGGGGTAATGAGGTTTAGACAGATGTCAAGGATGATGGGGAAATAAGCAGAGACCCTGGGGAGGAGACCTGGTACAGATGGAGGACAACGTGGGGACAGACAGGGTGCAACTACATCAGGGAGGGACCCTCAGAGAAACCATTTTACAAATGGGGAACAGGGTAAAAAAGTGAAGAACCCACCCCAGATCGCAGCTGAGGTTGGGAAGCTGACTTTGTCTGGCTGCCCCTGCCCGCTGAGACAGAGAATATCTCAGAATGTGGCAGGAGAGGCCACCTGGTTCTGTTTGGCCATCTGCTCTCCTAATGTTTATCTCTCCTTCCACAGGACTGGTGGCCAAGGGTGACTATGGCATCCTGCCCCAAAGAGCAGTACTGGGACCCTTTGACAAAAACCTGTGTCTCCTGTGTCTCCTGCAGCCAGAGGAGCCAGCGCACCTGTACAGACTTCTGCAGTGAGTTCTGAAGTCTGAGCACAGGGGACAGCTGAGCCATTCCCTCCCTGCTCCAGAACCCCTCTGGCCNGTCTGCAGCCAGGTGGAGGAGCAGGGATGGAGGAATACCACATGTTCTCTTTCCCCTCAGCCTTTCAGCTCTTTGTACATGTTCATTCTTTCCTGCCTCGTGCCCTTGGAAATTGCCTACTCCCCTGCCTGGAGTGCATTTCCCTAAATCTTCTCAGCTTCTTCTCACTCAGCCTTCAGTGCCTCTTATCGATGTCCTGGAGGATTTCTCTGACTACATGAGGAGGAATTAGTCCTCATTATGTGGCCCTTCATCTCTATCTCCTCCTTAAAAAATGTTTTTAAGTTTATTCTTTGGTAATTCAATACATAAATACAATCTCTCTCTCTCTCTCTCTCTCTCTCTCTCTCTCTCTCTCTCTCTCTCTCTCTCTCTGTCTCTCTCTCTCCTCCTTTTTGACAGGTCTTACTATGTGACTCAGGCTAGTCTTGAACTTGAGATCCCCCTGCATCAGCTTCCTGAGGACTGAGATTACAGGCTTGGACCACCTCCCCACCTCTATTACTGCTTTGCTTTGAAATATTTTACTATGGAAATCATCAAACACATAAACACGGGGATAGGAGAGCACAGCGCACCTACATGCACATCTTCAGAAATTGTTAAAACTCTGCCTTTTCATTTCCAGTCCCATTTTTTTCACTCATGTATTTTTCAAACATTTACTGATTATCTCTTGGTTTTAAAACTTAGTTTTTATGAATGCCTGTGTGTGTGTGTGTGTGTGTGTGTGTGTGTGTGTGTGTGTGTAGATACTTTTGGTAGTCAGTTCTCTTCTTCCACCATGTGGGTCCCGGGGACCAAACTAGGTAAACTAGGTAAACTAGGTAAACTAGAATAGTCAGTCTTGGTGGCAAACACTTTGAGCCATCTGGTCCACCCTTGTATATTTTAAAGACACTTAAGACTCCTTTAGTCTTAAAGGGGAAAAGCTCGTGACTTCAGGGGGGGGTCTCAATCCACGTCACTTGGCTCTCTATTTCTGGGCACATGCTGAAGTTAGCTTATCGGGGAATGAGTGGGTAGTGCCCCTCTTCCCGGATGGACGTCCTCCAAGTAGGCCTACGTCCTGTCTTTCTGACTGTGAAGCTGTGGGTGGATTCACTCTCCCAGGAGATTACCTTCCCATGATCTATTCACCAGCTGGGACCCTTGGAGGCATAACTTCTGCTCAGCATCACTACCTGTGTAGGCTGCTGTAGTTCCCACGCGTTACCAATATATCACCATGGACTTTCCCAGCTCCCTCCCCAGCTCTCCAAGGAGGGTTCTGGCATTTTTCTTTTCTATTCCTTCCACTAAATCTCCTTCAGGAGATTTGAAAATACAAATAATCAATTTATATGACAATATAACAACCTAGATATTAATTTTAAAAGATACATAGAGGGGGCTGGAGAGATGGCTCAGCGGTTAAGAGCATTTGCTAATTTGCAGAGAACCCAGTCCTGTTCCTGGCCTCTACACGGTGGCTCACAACCATTCCTAGGAGTCTCATGCTCTCTTCTGAACTCCACAGGCACCAGGCACACNTGTGATGCATACACGTACATGCAGACAAAGCACTCATGCACATAAAAGAAATTAAAAATTTTTAAATATATGTAGAAAACCACCGTGTTTGAAAACTAAGAAGTATGAAGAATTTATGGGTCAAAAAAGAAACAACAAACCAGAAACTGTAGCCGGAAGTTTGAGGCTCTTATTACAAGAAACATCTTGAACTAGGTACAGGAAGATACGTATAAATATAGATAGAAATATCCAAATGTGAATCATACACCTAGAGAGTACCCAGAGGGCACAACTGTCCTGGAATTGCTGTTTTCACATTGAACTATATAGGGCTGATTGGTTTCTTCACTTTGACATAGTTTATTGTCAGACCCCAAGCCCCTCTCAGTCTGTATGACCCAGTAGCGTCATTCTTTCTGTCTCACAGAGTTCCTCAGCTGCCGCAAAGAGCAGGGCAAGTACTACGACCACCTCCTAGGGGGCTGTGTCAGCTGCGACTCCACCTGCACACAGCACCCCCAGCAGTGCGCACACTTCTGTGAGAAAAAGGCCAGAAGCCAGGTGAACCTCCAGCCCGAGCTCAGGAGACCACAGGCCGGGGAGGTGGAAGCCAGGCCAGGCAGCTCAGGAAGGCACCAGGGATCCGAGCATGGAGGCTTGCAGGCAGGTCCAGGTAAGTGACTAGAGGTCAATGCCCATGGTATCTGAGGATCAGGATGGGTAGGAGGCCAGGCAGCTGGCTGCAATAACAAGTGTCTTTGGTTCAAGAGGCCAGACTTGAGGCAAATAGCCAGAAGCCAGAGAGGTCACTCCAGGGTAGAAAAATTATTGAGACAAAAATTTCAGAAGTCTATGGGGCATTTTGACACACACGCGTGGTGTATACTGCTCAAATCTGATGTCTCAGACACGGAACCAAGTCTTTGTAGTGAAAATATTCCAAATCTGTTCAAGTTTTCCCTTGATATTGTGCAGTGCTGGAGCTGGACCCCGATCTTCTTGGTGCTAGTCAAGGGACCGGCTGCTGAGCCGTGTACACCTTCCTCTAGCTTCTGAGATACCCTACACATTGGCATGGTCTAACCAGCCTCCCAGGGTCGTCCCTTTTTTATGTAGCCTCTCTGAGCTTCTCATTCTGTGGAAACAAACAGGGCCCAGCCCAGAACAGAGTTGAAGAGAATGATTCCACATGGCCTGGTGTAGGTGGCAAACTTTTTCGGTAAATGAAAGAATTAAACAATCAGAGGAAAATGAAAGAATGAAAACTCAGATCAACGTGGATGGTGAAAGTTGACATCTATTGGTCTGAGAGGCGGTGCCCCAAGACCCAGAGGCACAGCATCTGAACTTGCAGAGGAATGCAAATGACATGGTTTGGGGGGTGGTATTGCTAAGGGTACAGAAGGAAGAGGGGAGGGTCTTGTCAGGGGCAGAATGAGGAAGTGAACTGCTTTTCTACGTGAACTGTTTCTTGGAACGGCAGGATGAAAGATAGGTCAGTCGTTTTCCTCTGACCCTCCAGGGGATTAGCTGCTTTCTGGGAATTCCATGGTGGCAGATTTCCTGGGACCTTGGGCTTGTTTTGGTGTGCCAGTTTTGCATGAGGGACAAGAGGGGAAATTTTCTTTAATCTCAGATCCTATATATATAAGGGATGGGGTGCTGTTTTCTCTCTGTCTACTTTCTGATGGGGGCAGCATCACCTTGGGGTTCTCATGTCTGGAGTGACTCTAGAAGAGGCCTTATCTTTACTTCATCACGTGTGGTGAACTAGGGGAAGGCAGTGATGCAGTCTAAGAGAAACGAGAAAAAGTTGAAAAGACAGGGTAAACGCTAAGTACGAGGCTGTTAAGTAGGAAGGGGGTTGAGAGAGGAGGTGCCAGGATGGGCAGGAACCCGGAGCCCATCCAGAGGAGGCTTGTTGCTGAGTTTTCTGTGTCTGGTCTTGAACCAGTTTTGATCTGTTGGTGTAGAAGCAGCATTGTTCCTGGGGGAGGGCCTGACGTGTGTGGAGCTGATCTGGAATTGTAGGCTGGCTGAAGCGGCTGAGACAGGGAGGTTGACTGATGTAAAGAAACCCCCTGTTCCCGCTGTTCTCCCTTATTGTCCTGGAAGAATGTCCAGAGTGGCAAGAAGAGGGACAAGTTGGATGGCCCACTTTGCTCTTACTGATGTAGGTGTAGCAGTAGGGATTAGGGCTTCATGGGGGATAAGGGGAATGGCGGAGACAAAAGGGTAAGTACAGGTACCAGTCCAGCTACTGGGCAAGCACACATAGACGTTAGCCCTGCAACCCTCAAAGAGCCGTGCTTTATAGGAAAGACAGAGAATGGTGTCACAATGGTTATCTGATGTAGTATTCCCTTTGCACGGTGCTTTGAGGTTTATCAGGAATGCCGCATGGAGGAGTGTCCCAGGGACACAGTAGTCATGGAGGAGTGTCCCAGGGACAGGGCAGTGAAAAGCTGCCAGCTGACTAGGAAAGAGGTTTATTTTAATTAATTAGTTCATTTTGAGCTAGGCAAAAGGTTGAGGGAACACTGGTAAGGTGAGGGGGGTTCTAGGAGCCAGCAGGCCATGACAGAGTTAGGTTTGAATGGGGATGGGTTGATTAAAGATTTGAAAGGATTTTCCCAAAATAGGGAAGGCAGGTCTTCCTCCCTGTCCCCAGCAGTATTAGAAACCAGAAGAGAATTCAGACAGATGGAAAACGGTGGGTAGTGCTGGGAGGGCCGTCTGTAAGGAAGTGGTTAGTCCTGTGGAGCAAAGGTGGTGATGGAGAGGATGCACTGGTGAGGTCAGAGGGAACTGACAGGAATGGACACAGGGAAGTGGGGTCTGCCAACACATAAGGGGGCCCTGTAAAGCTGGCTTGTTTCTGACTGGTGAGATGCCTTGAGCAGATGTTAGGGAGGAGCGGGTTTTCCAAGGTCTTGCTGAAAGATGAGCAGTATGACCCATTTAGGAAGTCCCTCCTTCCTGTTTCAAGGGTTCTCCAGGATCTTTATGGGTGAGTGAAAACCTAAGTGTGAGGCAAGCCGGTCTGGGAGTAGGGCAGGGAATGCTTGATTGGCAGTTCGAGACTAATGTAGACACACCCAAAAGTGGGACAGAGGGGAAGACCCTCTACAAAGTAGAGAGGGGACTTGGGAGCCCCCCAAATCCAGTCTCTCCTCAAGAGCTAGGATTTGATTTTTAAGTCTTGGCAAAAGGTCTTTTCCTCCTAATTTAGGGTTGGTCAGTTTTGTTTCCCATTGGGTTTTTTGTTGTTTTGAGGCAATGTATATCTATGTAGTCCTGGCTGTCCTAGAACTTGCTGTATTGACAGGCACACTCTAAACCTTAAAGAGATCCACCTGCCTCTGCTTCCTGAGTGCTGGGATTGAAGGTGCCACCATGACCAGCAAGGGTTGGTGGGACAGATTTGAACAAGGACAGAGCAGCTGACTGGCTCATAACTGTGGCCTCCCAATCTGGCTTTGAACTCATATCATAGGGTCAATCCATCAGCAGAGGCCCCACTGAGAAAAACCACTAGGCCTTTGTTTTAAGCTGCCAGGCTTTTGCTTCAGGTAAGGAAGAAGCTGGCCATCTTGGAAGTTCACCATCTTTACTACCTAGTCATGGCCCCTCTTTCTATCTGTCTGTCTACCAGGGAGTCTGTCTATCTCTAGTTCCTCATTCCCCCTGCTCAGACATCACCCTAATTGATTAAGGGCTTGGAGGTGCAGACTGCTCTAACTGCTCATGGGCTGGCAAAGGGGTGATGTAGAATGGGCAGCATCTAGAGCCCCTCAGAGGAGGGTCCATCTAAGGGACCTTAATACTTAACAGATGGCAGAGCTCCAGAACATTAGATGTAGAGTGATGTCAGTGTGCATCCTTGGAGTGAACTATGTGAGCAACAGAGCATCTGCAACGCACAAAAAGTGAGACTGTTTGTGTATTATAATTCTCACTGAGAGTGGAATTAAAATGGTTGGGTCGTTTTGCCCTCATTAGAGGAAGTGGACAGGCCAAAGAACACTTGGCAGGCTCTGTCATAAGGATCAGTGAGATTGATGATTTCTTTGTTACCATCATCCACTGTATGGTGTATATACATGGAGGAGACCATGTTTAATTTCAGAGGTCGGCGTTGGGTTAGATGTAAATTTCTCTGGTCCTGCCTAGCCCAGCAGTCCGGATTAATCTCTCCTACCCTCGGTCCCACAGCCGCTTAGAAAATGATTATACAGAGGCTTAAATTAATTACAAACTATATGGCCTATGGCTTCAGCTTCTCACTAGCTAGCTCTTTCATCTTAAATTAACCCATTCCTATTAGTCTATATGTTGCCACGTGGCCATGGAGTTATCAGTCTGCTGGCATCGTGTTGACCCTTTGGCGGTGGGCTTATGTCTTTCTCGACCTCAACCCGCCCTTCTCTGTCTCATCTTCAGTTTGATTGTACTGCCCAACCTTATCCTGCCCTGCCATAGGCCAATGCAGCTTTATTTATTATCCAATGGGAGCCACACATATTCACAGCATACAAAAAGATATCCCCTGGTAATTGGGTCTCCTCTACTACAACTTTGTGAGGAACATTAAGAGGCAAAGTTAATGAGGAAAATGTCTCAACATCATGATTAACATATGTTTTGTTTAGTAATCATACAGCCGGCTGGACCGTGTACCAAAGCCCCACAGAAAAATAAGGTGTCTGTACAATAAGGTGATTGTTACACGAGACTCCAGTTTTTATAAGGAGTGAATGCCTGGAAATTAAGAGAACTCAGTTAAAGTCAGCATCGAATTGACAATTAAAACAGAAATAGAATGCCATCAGGTCACTATATATATATAATATATATATATATTATATATATATATATATGGTTGTCCAGTAATGTCTCATGAACACTACATGGGTATCCTGAATATCTTCCCCAAACCTGTCAGTGTGAGGTACAAAATGTTTAGAACAGGCCGGTCAGTGCATAGANATAGAACACAAATGAATGTCATTGGGCGCCAGGTGAGAGGAAATAGGGGTGACCATTAATGGGACAGGAAGTTTTCATTGGAGATAGAAATAGTCTCAAATTAGGGGGTGGAGATGGTCGTGCAATTTTATGAATATGCTAAAAAAAAGAAACATTCAAAATTCACTAAGTGCTGAATGTGATGGTTTACAAATTACATCCCAGTTTTTAAAACAAAGGTATTAACCCCCCTT
>LZPO01055131.1:300980-326339 GCA_001675575.1 Neotoma lepida
TTTGTTTGTTTGTTTGTTATTTTCGAGACAGGGTTTCTCTGTGTAGCTTTGGAGCCTGTCCTGGAACTTGTTCTGTAGACCACCAGACTGGCCTTGAACTCACAGAGACCTACCTGCCTCTGCCTCCTGAGTGCTGAGATCCAAGGCGAGCGCCACCACTGCCTGGCCCTTTATAATTTTATTACTTCCACTTCCTCCTTCAAGGGAGTGGCCCCCCACTTCACTAGCGCAGAGTATGCCCTAGTCCCTGCATTGCCAGACCCAGGGGGTAGTTGGGGAAGAACAATGTCAGGAGCAGAGAGCTTTGACCTAGGACAAGGTCTTAGCCCCTCATCCAAAGCCTCAGGTTCAAGTCTTGAGCTGTAAAGTGTTCTATGCCCCACCCTGGAGCCCTTCTGCTTCACACCTGTGCCCAGACTCCTTAGTAATCTTCCTGGTCCTGATTTCAAGTCCAAGCTCATCCTGATGCTAGGTGGAGTCATCCTCCTTGGACTGCCATTCTTACATACCAGCATGCATGCATCCACCCTGGGTCTGTCTACCTCCAAAGCATGTGGATAGAACAGAATGGGCCAGAGAGGTTTAGCTTTAAGGTCTTGGAAAAAGGTGCCATCAGTTTGGGGTGGAAGGGGCCAGTTCCCTCAGAAAGCATAGCAGTGATGTCTTGGGGCCAGGAAAGGAGTCCCATGTCCTCACTAGCAATGTAGGCCTGAGGATGGCCATGTGGATTGCTTGGACCTAATGAGGTAAAAAGAAAGCCCATGGTAGGGAGGGCACTTAGTCCTGGCATGGGGGAGGGTATGAGTAGCTACAGCCCTAAATATAACACCTTTGTGAGAAGGGAAAACTGGGGAGTGGGTGCACCCACTGAACTCATGTTCTTGTCTGTCTTGAAGCATCCGCAGGACTGAGGCTGAGCAGCGACCAGCTGGCGCTCGTCTACTGCACACTGGGGCTCTGCCTTTGTGCCATTTTCTGCTGTTTCTTGGTGGCCTTGGCCTGCTTCCTCCGGCGTAGAGAGCCTCTTCCTAACCAGTGTTCAGGGCCGCGTGGGTCACAGGCAAAGTCTCCCCATCGTAAGTACGGAAAGCCAGGCCTCCTTCCCTGACCAGCACCAACAGTCGTCTCCCGTTATTTATCCACCACTATCCCCACTTCCGGGCAGACAGGTTCTGAGCCCACAGGAGTATCCTGGGCATCCTGAAGCATCTCAGATAAATCAGGTTCAAGCAGCAGGACCTGGAGAAAAAGTGGGTGTCAGGTTGCCTAGAAGCGGGGAGGTCACCCGGAAGTGGGGACTAGATGGTTTGGGGGTTCAGGGTGAAGTGAGCTCAGCCTTAACAGCCTGCTCAGGGGCACGGAGATCCGACAAGTCCTGGGGTGGCTGTAGAAGCGCTGGGCTCCTTGGACCAGGCAGTGTGGCTCGGCTCTCGGTGCCCACAGCGCCCTCTTCTGTCCCCTCAGGCCCCGCGACGGAGGCTCGCAGCGAGGTGGCCTTGCCACCCCAGCCTGTTGAGACCTGTAGCTTCTGCTTCCCAGAGCGCAGGTCGCCCACACAGGAGAGTACGCGCACACTCGGGATTCTCGGCTTAGCAGGCACCGCTGCCCCGCAGCCCTGTGTGCGCACATCAGCTGGCGGTCTGGGCGTCCTGCGCGTGCCCATCGGGGACGCTGGTCCAGGAGCCTGACAGGCAGTGAAGGAGACAATGAAGGGGATGGAGTGCGAGAGGAGGGGAGGGATGAAGAAGAGACCGGAGGAAGAAGATACGAGAGACAGCCCGGCTGCACCCACCCGCAATGAAGCAACCTTACCTGCAGCGCCCACATCCCCAGCACCACCTGTGCCACTGTGTCCCATACTTTAGGCAGAGCAGTCAACCTGTGCGCTCCTCTTTAGTGGAGAAAGATGAAGAACGGCCGGCACCTGGAGCATTGTTCTCATAGTTGTTACAAACAAGGGCCTTAGGGCCTTAGACAGATAGCCGAGTGCAGTGTGTATGTGTTTGTGAATTAAGTAATTTGTATGTGTATGTGCACATGCTGGGTTGTGTCGTGTGCATGTGTAAGTGAATCGTGTGTCTGTATGAGTCGCGTGTATACGTGCGTGTATATGTATGTGTGTGAATTTGGTGCATGCAGGTATGTGTGTTCACATGTGTGTGTGGCCGATGTGATGTAGCCAGGAAGGTGAGGGCCTCCAGGTGAAGGCCAATCATCTAAAAGAATGATGAGTGTTCCCTGGACCTCACCACGGGTATGTTCAATGGCACCCATTTTTAATGAGCACCTAAGTTTATCCTTTTAGTTGCATTTAAACCTCCAGGTGCACGAAAAAAAAAAATCCTCAGAAGTGTTTTCCCAGCAAGCTTAAGTGTGAAATTTCATCCTTCCTATCACGGTACTTAGCAGGCCTACCCACCCCAAAGGCCACACAACAGGTGCCCCTGTTCTTACTACCCATAGCTAGCAGCCTGCACAGGGATAAGGCTGCCATTCCCACAGTATAACACTGATGGCAGGTCTAGTCATACAAAGTAGCTGTCCACAGAATTTGGAACCCAGCAGTCAAGGTGTCTGCAGAATTGGCTCTTCCTGAGGCTGCACATGCCCGAGACTGCAAATGTAAGGTCTGTCTTTAGCTTCTCCTTACCCCGTTGGTGGTCATTCTCTTTGTCACTCTACACTTTGTTCTCTCTCTCTCTGGGTCCATTCTGCCTTTTAGATTTCATGTTGTGATCCACCTAAAGGTGTCATTTTGACTTCTCTGTAAAAGCTCCATCTCCAAGTCAGGCCACATTCAAAGCACTAAGGGTTAAGATTTCAACAAAATGAGTTTTTGGGGACAAATTCAACCCATGACAGAGGCCCTATGGGATCTTTGTTGACAAGTTGGCATTTAACCAGTTCTTGTCCAGGATGTGTCTCACCAAGTATTGAGCCAGCCTACATCATTACCATGCCCACCATGGTCAACTTCCCACAACAGGGTTGCTAGGAAGCCCCTGCCCTCCCACCCCCTACAGACACGTGCTGGCTATGGGCTGAGGAACATCCCAGCACATGCTCAGAGACAGACGCCAATGCTCAGCTTCTCTGGGAGATGAACCTGTTTCTAGTCTTAAGATTTGTGGTTTTAAAATTCTGCTCATCCAAACCCAAAGGGCTATGAATGCACGATGTTTGTGGAACTGGGGGGTAGGGGAGGAGAGGTGTCAAGACACAGGGTGCTGAGAACTCGGCCTCAGCTTCAGTTAAGGACAATATTGAGTGTGTTTGGTCAGCTTTTCAGTGGTACCTTAGTGTAAATTTTTTTTACTTTCTCTTTGTAAAGAAAGGGGCTCTTTTGCCAATTTTATCTGTTGTGTTGGGTCAGCCTGAGGATATAGCCTGATTCCAGTTGCAAGGTCCCCTTAAACATTTTTATTAGTGTATACTAATTGAATAAAACTGGTTTTGCTGCAGCCTTTTCAAGCCTGTATACAATGTGCTTTGGTAGTCTCCCCCACCCCATAATTCTCTCATCTCCTTCCACTGGTTTCTTCTCTACATAAACCGGTGCCTTTCTAATTTCATGTCTTTAAAAAATATCTAGATTCTGTAAAGTGAGAAAATCTGGTGTTTGTCTTTCTTAATCGTATTTTCCTTAACACGATTTCTCATTGCAACCATTTTCTTGAAGATGATAAAATTTTATTCTTCATTCACAGCCTCTTCATTTCTCGATTTTCTTAGCTGGATTTCTGGGTCAGCCTCCCTCAGCCTCTTTGATACCTTTCTCTCCACCATGGACCAGGTGTGGCCAGCCAGGGGTGTGCACTTCCTATAGCTGCACTCTAGTAGAGTGAAAGTGAAAGCANACCCTGGCCCTGAGACCAGAGCCAAGGAAACACACCCTACCCCTAACCAACTCAGGACTTGAAATTCAACCAATCCCTGAGCACGAAAACTAACCAATCCCTGAGCATAAAAACCAACCAACCCCTGAGCATGAAATCCAACCAATCTCTGAGCTTATCTCAAGCTCTGGACTTGAGATCCTACCAATCCCCACCCTGAAAAGCTCTGCCCCTAAGAAACTCTATATAAACCCTGTACCTGTTCAGTTTGCTGAATACCCTGGCAGAGGCAGCCACTCTCCTGGATTCCTTCCTCCCTCCCAATAAATCTCCAGTGAGGTTTGTTGTGGGGTGTGACTTTCTGGTATTCCCTGGCTCCCAACCCCGGGAGAGCTGAGCAGAACTATAACAAGCTCACTGGGGAAATCCTCCCCTGCTGGAGCAGAGTTGTTACATTTGCATTAGGGAAAGGTTTTCCTGCAGCAAGGNCTTGAACACTCTGCTAGGGAAACTGTCCCCTGCGGGAACAAAAAGCTGTAACACTTCTGTTGGGATACCTTGGCTTCTCACCGCCAGAACGGGATTGAGATGTGTGATATGAAAGCCACAAAAACNTAATTTTTNAAGCCCATTTAAACAACACTCCGATTTTCTAGGACAAGAGAAATATGAACAATTCTGAGTGTCTAAGCCTAATATTGAGCAGGTTTCATGATCCCTCAGTTCTCAACCCAATGCCGCACTAGCTTGTGAGGCACCAGCATTAACTAATGGTTTCTAGTTACAATGTGAAGCCCACCTCAGACACCCATCACTTCCATTTATCAGTTCTCCCTAAGTCCAGCTAGCAGGTGAGATAATGGGAACAGAAGCCATGGCCACCATCCGCTGCCAGGCTGGTGCAGAGTTGGCAGAGTGGTGGTGGTATGTGAAGGTGCAGTTTCTAGTGCAGAGTGCTGTTTGACTTTCTTTGGAATGCCAATACACCCAATCTTGAGAATTCCAGTCACAGATTCCACCAGACAAAACAATGGGAGAGGTAGGGCTGATGCCACTCACTCAGCAGCATCTCATCATGGAGACCTATCTGGAAACAGCTTTTCCTTGCTTGGGCATCTTGTCACTCAAGGANAGCAGTGTTCATGTGGAAAAGATGTCACCTGCTTGAGCAGCTTCCCCTGTCTTATGGATGAACCAGAACTCGTATCTTAAGACTCCCCATCCCTTCNTATCCGCCCTTTAAATGGGCTTTTAAACATACATATTTTATGCTCATTGGCGTTTTGCCTTCATGTATGTCTGCATGAGGGTGTCAGAAGCCCTGGAATTGGAGTCACAGTTTTGAGCTACCATGTGGATGCTGGAAATTGAACCCAGGTCCTCTGCAAGAGCAGCCAGTACTCTTTAATTGCTGGGCCATCTCTCCAGCCCCCTTCCTTTTTGGGGGGCAGGGCTAGGGATTGAACCTACAATGTTATACATCCTAATGCACTTGCTGCTCTACTCCTCAGTTGTAACTACCACTTTCAGTGTTACTCGGAAAGTCTTAGACCCTGAGGGTGGAGAAAGATTCCGCCTGTGGTACCTAGCAGTTGTCCCACTGAACCTGATGAGACTGCCACACAATGAGGTCAAGGCCCAACTCTGGATCCTCTGGGGCATATTTCTCTGGATCATCTTGATAAAAGGACATCCAAAAGGAGGGCCAGAATTCCCAATCTCACTGGCTTCTGAGAAAAGGGTCTGATCCAACCAGGTGAGCTCTGCCCAGTTGAGGTTGAGAGTTGGGGAAGAGGCATCACTATCCACCACATACCTCTGCTTGGGCATACAGCCTCAGGCTTGCCCAGAGGAAGGTTCCCACCTCACCAATCCTGCTGCCCATAGAAGACAGCAGTGTTTGTTTTCATGTATTGAGCCAGAGTCTTGTTGTGTAACCCTGGCTTACCTGGAACTTACTACGCAGACCAGGCAGAGATCTGTCTGCCTCTGCCTCTCAAGGGCGGGGATTAAAGTGTGGCCTCCACGCCTGGCAGGAAGGCGGGTGGAGTGCATGACATCTCTACCCACAGACAACCTGTGGCTAACCCTCCCTACCACCTTGGCTGCTATTACCCACCCTGTGGCTGCCTGTGTTAGTAATGGGGTCAGCAGTCAGTTTCAGAATAAAATGCAGCTTTATTAGGATATAGGAAAGACTAAAAGCCACCAGGGAGACAGTCAAGCCCCTCAAAATGACAGGGGAGAAAGTGACATAAATGTCTTGATAATAAAACTTCTAACTACAGTACAATCATTGGATCTTTTCCCCTCACAATTTTTGATTTCAAAGCTATAATAAATGAAAACAAGCCACTTGTCAGAAAGAACAATGATTTTTACACAAGGAAAAGCATACATACCAAGCCAAACACAACAGCACTCAGGTCCACATGGTGTAGGGCGCTCAGGCCAGTGCCCAACTTGAGGAGAGCTCCTGGGATGAAGAGAGGAATTGCAGATCCCATCCTACCTCCTGAATTGAAGACATCTGAAGAGGGCTAGTTTGGCCTCCTGTGAGGCTGGTACCAGCAGTATATGGGAAGAGGTCTGCTCATTGCTCTAGACTGGAGCTGGACAANGCAGCCCTGTGGTGAGACACACTTCATGACCATCTGAGCATATACACTGGCTGGTCCTTGGATGGGAAACCCTTTTCCTGCCTTGCTATCCNAAGGCATAAAGAACTTCCCAAGCCCACTGCTCAAATCTGCTGCTCCTCAGTCATCCACACATGCCTGTCTAGCTGAGGCATCATGCTGAAGAGCCCAGGACACAGAGGTAGGGCCAGATAGATGTGTGGCAGTCACGGAGTTGGCCTCCTTGCTGCAGGCACAGAGCGAAGTGCTTAGAATGTTAAGCCCATGGTAAAGAAGGGGAATGCATTTGGATAAAAAGGTTAAAGTCACGTCGACAGACAACAGGTGCTGTCCTCCTCAGTGCCCCAAATTCAGGTAGAGATGGGCTGTGTGCTGTGGGGACAGAGGAAGCAGGCCTGGCCAGCACACCTGCTCATTTCCCCTGCTTCTGGATGCCCCATCCACCAGAGTGTCAAGGAGACAGACCTTCAGGAAGAGTTTTGGGCTCTGGTTCCTCTAGGCCAAGTGCAGTGAAGTCTTTCCTCTGGGTGTTCACAAACAGAAGAATATGATTCCCCAAGGACATCTCCATGGCTGAGTCCCACAAACACAGGTCCATGCCTGAGAATCTGGGCTCACCCATATTTCTCAAAAAGGGCTTCTTCTAAAACATGCTTCAAGTTTGTTCTTACTTTAAAAGCAGAAATAAGAACACAACAGAGGAGAACATGGCAAGTGGGCTTTAGCTGCCCCTGACTTTAAGTGATTTTTACACTGACTAAACAGCGGCCATTTAGTTCTGCCACAGCTACCTCATCTCATCACAACTGGCTAAGGAGCTGGACTGGAACTTGCCCTGCTTTTTTGTAGCCTGTCAGTGAGGAAAAGTCATCTTATTTTCAAATAGTAAAAAAAAAAAATTCTGTACACATGATAATTATATGTAATTCAAATTTAGGGTGTGTAAATAAAGGACAATCAGAATACAGCTGTACTTGCTTTGCACGAATGATGCACGTGACACCTGCTGTAGACCTACAGCTCAGAGCCTGGCTCTTAGGAGATACTTGCCGGTCCTGAAACTCATGGGGTAATGTGCCAAATGGGCTCCTGGGCAAGCACCACTGAAAAGGCAGTGGTGTAAAGAGAAAACACTAAGACCCTAGATTTTAATTTCTTAGAAATAGACAACCTAAGCCTTGTCCAAAGACACATGCAAAATATCTTACAAGAAACTTCATGATTGACCCTGTCAACAGAACTGGTCACCAAGCCTTTTTATTCTGACTGTAACTGAAACTAGAGCAAACACAGTGCAATGCAGTCTCCACCTGGACCACTCAGCGGCAAATCTCACANAGCCCCTAAACCACCTGGGCAGGCAATAGGACCAAAGACCAAGAAGGGACATGGGAAGATTGGGTCAATGGAACCACCAAGGACTATTCCATCTACTGCAAAGATCAAGTTCTCCACTGCTTCNTCACCAGCTGTGTGGGAAGGAAGGCAGGGCACAGGGCAAGGCAAGGGCACTGATCAAAAGACGACACTGCTCTCAGAAGGAACGAGGGTCACCTAGATTTCCATATAAACTCAGTAATCATTCACTTTACTACTATCACATTTATGAAATTCACTATTGTGGAAAAAGGGCAAGGGGTAGAGATAATAAGATGCCTATTTCTAGAAAACAAAGGGAACCTCTGGGCTGATGTTTCCACATGCAGTTGATGCTAAGTTATCTGTAGGANAGATGTTTTTAGCCTGTGGGTGTACTCAGCCTGGGCCCAGGGCTATTTTACAACCTTAGAAAGAACAGACACACTCCCTGCCCTTAATGCCACAGAACACAGAAGGCTGCTGCAAGCACTCTGCCCTCTGGCATCATCTTTGCCCACTCTACAGGTTTAACGGGCTAATTTTCAATGACACCGGTGCTTCTTAAACCCATGTGGGATGACAGGGTGAAGCATCAGGCAGAGGCTGTTCTGCTCTGAGGGTATCCACCCTCAGCATACCACAAGGTTGAGAAGAGGTGGTCCCTCAGCTCCTGTCCACCAAGGGAACGCTTCATTCAGTGTTACAGCTCATGTCCACCCTGACATCTCCTAGTGCAGAGGGGCCATGTGTGAGGCACGTCTGCACAGGAGGGATACCATGGTGTTCTGATGTGGGGAGACCAGGAATCATATCAGGAAGCTTGCCAACTTGGTTTTTTCTCCTGGCCAGCAGGGCAGGAGGCTACTCGTATTCCAGGAACTGTTTGTGGTAGAAGAGTAGGTACCTGAGGAGGCAAAGGGGAAAATGGGCTTAGTCCTAACTTCTGAAATAGNTATGCCAGTCAAAACTGGTCCACAAGCCTGACTTTTTGATGGTATGATACTATAGCACCTCAAGTCTTCAGGAAAGAGACACTTCTGGCTTGCCATCACCCAATTTGACTCGGTGATCTCCTGTAGTCATTATCTCTCCTGTTCACAGTGGCGCTACCCTCATGCACGGTCCATGTCTCCTTCAACCCCAACCTCTGCCCAGTTAAGNAGCACACTCTTAATCCATGAGCTCTCTCCAGGGGGNTCCCAGAGCCCAGAGCCTCACATCCACCATCTGCATCTATGGCAGGTGGTCTGTCTCGACCCTGGGGCTGGGAATCCTAAGAACCTGAGGAGGNTCAGGGTGAATGAAGACACATCATGAGTAACAAAAGCAGTAGAAGCTGATCTAGAACTGCTGCACAGCACGGGTAGGACAAATGCTGACTGCAATGTTCTTTGATCTAGAGGAGGTACAGACAGCAACTCTGTTCAGCAACACTCTCACCCTATAATGACAACCTAAAGGTGATACCTAGAGCCACTGTCCCTTCAGCAACAAAGCCAAACTAAATTAAGGTGAATATCCATTGTGGCAGATGTGGCCTAGCCTGTGGCTCTGGTCAGACAGGAGAGATGGACAAGCACTAGCACCAGCACAGGTCCTCCAACCCCACCCCTAGACATACCCTTCACTGTCCAACACATCCTTGATGCTAGCCTTGGTGATGATGGCATCATCACATTTGAACCACTGGTCTTTGTGCTGCCGTATGAAGCTGGTGTAGTGGCCACTCTCCAAGGTCCCTTGATGGTTAACAACAGCAAACAGGGAGTACCTGGTGTGGAAGGAGGGAGCATCTGAATTACGGTCTGTCNAACTGGCCTAAAGCAGAGCTTGCTGGCTGCAGAATTGGGAGAGTCAGGTCTGCATCACTCAGCTCCGGCCAGCAAAGATAATTCCTAGAGCTGCACTGAACAGAGGAGTGGCAGCAGTGGCAATTCACAGTGGCAATAACTGCTTTACTTGTGCCACGTGCCTGTGCTACCGACAGCAATAGCAATGGTACCAGAAAGGGTAAGTTCATTAGGTTGAGCTCCTAGGCAGACTCTCACATCAGAGGTCTCTAGAGCAGGGTTGCCACCAGGAGGGAGACTGGAAGGAGGGGAAGAACAGGGTAGTGTCTGAGAAATGCCCATTCACCCGGCCCCCAGGCCCTGCAACCCCACGTACTTGTTGTCATTGTTGAGACTGTCCAGGGGCTGCTGGTACTGCCCATTCATCCTGCTCTCTTTGCTGTAAGGCAGAAATAAAACTTAATTACTAACTTACCAGCGAGACAGGCTCCAATGGCATCATTAACTGATGCCAAGTGATATATTTAATTCATGCCAGTTTTCCTAGGCAGACTGCCTCACATAGTGGTGAGAAATATCCCTGACNTCCTAATGCTTCTGTGGCAGCACCTCCCACCCCCCGCCCCCCAGGGGGATCCTGAAGCCACTTTCTGCCCCAGGGGCTTCTGATACTGGCTTTGTTAAGTTTTTCTTGTAACACACCAAATAAAGAAAGAATTCCTTCCAAAGGCTGTAAGTGAGCCCCATACTACATTCTTAAAGAGCACAAGGGACACCGTGAAGTATCTCACTAGCAGCAGGTCTGGTAGAACGGGAGGAGGGGCTGTGCNNGGAATGCCAGGTTTCAAACTANTTTGGTTTATTTACTTATAGGCAAAGTTAGCAGAAGGCAGCAAGACCTGTGAGGCCTTGGGATCAGCAACAATGTCACCCCATCCCTGGACATGTTAATATCTCATTTTCTAAAGAGAGAATTCTCATGGTCTCTGACATCATTTTAGTCAGTGACCTGTGGACCCAGGAACACAGACACAAGGAAGGGAATCAATGACTAATAATAGGAAGCCTGCTCAAGACAGTACAGTGGGCTGGGGAGTGGCTTCTGAAAATGTACTATCTGCATCTTGACCCTCAAAACTGCAAATGTGACCCATTTAGAAAACCTGTTAAGATGGGATGAGGTGTTGAAATGAGGCCTTCTAGAGAGGCCTTATCCCTAACCACNAGTACCTAGAAAGCAGGGGCCAACGGATGAGACACAGACTCAAGAAAGGCCTTGCGCCCATGGCAGTAACAGCCAGAAAAGGACCCAGAACCTCCAGGAGCTGGATGAGACGAGGGAACCCTGTCAGGATCCTTCTCAACAAGTTTCATATTTCTGGTTTCTATTACTGTGAGAATAAATTTCTATTGTTTTAAGTTACTACATTTATAGATGCTGGCCACAGACAGCAAACACTAGTTTTTTGAGAGTTAAATCTTATGTGGTCTATGGTACATAGGATTTGATCTCAAGGAAGACAATCCACTGTTGCAATTCAGCCCTATTTATCTGTATTTCAAAATCAGACTCCATCAACCAAAAAATGCCACATAGTCTGCCTGTGACTTTATCTTGATGAGTTGGCAAGTTTGAAAGTTGATAAATGATCAATGAAGGAGTCACAGTACAGATAAGCACCCAAGGTGAGACCAGGGTTAAGTACTAAGGCTGGGGACATGAGGTCTATACAGCTGTAATACAGCTTGTCTAAAACCTGGCACTGGGTGATCATCCACCAGACAACTTGCCTCCCCACNTGAACACACAGGGCACCAAGCCTTTTTACCTGGAGGCCATAAAGGGCGTCATGTCCAGTTCCAGGGGAAAAGACACATATGTGGTGATCTTCCGACGAAGTTTGGCTGAGTGTTCAAATCGCTAGAGATGAAGGGAGAAGGCAACACTAAGCAATAGGTGGGCTCCTCAGCCTGGAGGTTCCCAGCAAAGGGCCCTTGAAGAACTTCTCCTTTACTCACTCATGTTCCTCAAACAGTCCTGCTCAGGCTGACACAGAATTCAGAACCCTCCTGACTCAGCCTCCCGAATGCTGGGATTACAGTTGTGTACTACCAAGCTCAGATTGATCTTTTACATTTTAAAGGGGTATTAAAATAAAGAACAGGAAACACAGATTATATATAGCCTTTAAAGACTCAAATACTAGCACTTGATGCTCTACCAGAGGACCCCAATTTGTTTCCCAGCACTCACATGGCAGCTCCAGTCCTAGAGGATCCAACACCCTCTTCTGGTTTCTGTGGGCACCGGGTGTGCACGTGGTGCAGGCAAACCACCCATACATGTAACAACAACAACAAGATTCAAATTCCTGCTACTTGGTTTTTTCTACAAAGAGCCTGCTGGCCTCTGGACTAGACCATAATGCTCATCAGGTCCTTGTTTTCTGGATATTTTCTTCTTGCAGTTCTGGGGTGGAACTGAGAACCTTGTGCATTTTAGGCAAGAGCTCTCCCACTGACTCACACCCCCTAGCCTGGGTCTTTGTTTTGAAGTGAAACTAAGTTAAAAGAGGAGCTGAAGATGGCTCAGTAGTAATGAGCTTGAACACCTGAGTTCAAATCCCCACACCTACATAAAATGCCATCAATGGACACACGTACCTGTAACCCCAGTGCTGTGGGAGGCATAGACAGGAGGACCACTGGGTTTGCCAACCTCAAGCCTAACTCCAGGTTCAGTGAGAAACCCTGTCTCCATACAGTAAGGTGGAGTATGACAGAGCAGGNCATCTGATGTCTCCTCTGGCCTACACTTGCAGAGACAGAAGTAGTAAAATCTAATCCCACCTCCTCACAGTAGCTCCTTGCTATCTTCACAAGGAGGTGCACACTCTGTCAGCTAGAGACAGAAGCGCAGGAGGCAGCTCTACTTCCTGCTTCTTGGGACTGGTGCACTCTGAGGGNCTCTAATCTGAGCTGATGAGCTTGAGGCTGTGCTTCAGGCTAATGCTGGGCTGCCCCTGTGGCTGGTTTTCTGGGAAACTCACTTTGAGATGGAAGCAGGCCACAATGGGCAGCTTCTTCATGGTGAGNTGCTTTGTGGACTCTTGGTAGCTATGGCAACCGCTACACTTGATCTTGGCACTGCTTCCTAAGTGCTCTGGTCTGGTGAATCTACAAGGCATTAAAAAAAAACAAAAAACATGCTTTTAATAAAAAAAAAAAAGTGAAAAGGTAAAGACAAGGGAGAAAAGGGAACAGGTTATTTTACCACCCAAAGTACATACCAACAGCTATAAGGCGTTGTACTTTATAACCCAAAGAGGAACTTTATCTTGCCCTGCTTCTCTGAAGTTTATTCTTTCTATCTATCCATCCATCCATCTCCTACCTACACACATATATTTTAGTGAAAGGTCTGGGGAAATGGTGGTAATTTTCTCATTATACATTTCAGCAACTCAACCTGTCTCAGAACAATGGTGCATACAGCCACACAAAGCTACAAATGGTGACAGCAGCCGTTCAGAAGACCCACGGTGCACAAATGGCTCAATAAACAAATGGTGTCACCACCCATGGTCCACCAGTCAGCAGCGGAGTGGCATGGTCTACCCCATACACAATTCTCTAGGCTGCCAGATATCAAGACAAGTGGAAAAGCCACCCCACAGGTGACGTGCTGTGAGATTCCACTCACAAACCTCCCTGAGAATCTAGAGGAAGCCAGAACTGAACTGCTTAGGTGAGGACCCAACAGGGTTGTCGTGGCAGATGAAAGTGTGGGTGTGAGGGACTGTGATGATCCTGCCTACACCAGCTTCAGCAACCTGCTGTGACATACACCTTCACCCCTCTGTGCNGTGGGGTGTCATGATGGGGAATGGGTGAAGGTACCAGGGAGCACCATGTCACCTTATAGCAGCAGGATAATCTTCAAAGATCTGCTAATTTTGTTTCTCTCCCTCTCTTTCTCTCTCGCTCTTGTGTTTTGGTGGTTTTTTATTTTTTTTTTCTGTTGATTTTTAAAGATTGAATCATGTAGTAAAATGGAAGGAAGAAATGGCATTCTGAACCAATACTGCAGAATATGTCTCACCTTCGCAGGCAGTCTGTGAGTGTGGTGGTGCCTGATGCATGGCTCTCCCCATTAACCACACTGCCCTCACTCCCTGGGCTCAAGGGCCAGAATTGGGTGGAAGAACCGGGCAGGTCTAAACTGATGTCCCAGAAGGGATCTATGGTGGTGGAGACCCCACTGCAGGAAAAGATGAAAACACATGAGCGCACATGAGAACTGGTGTGTACTNTGGCCTGAGGCAGGCCCTAGAGACAGGCTACATACACTGATTGCTTTGCCCACCTGTCCACCAGACACCTCAGGACAGAACAGAAGTATTCACAGTAATGACTTTATTTGGGGAGTCTGGTAGAGTATAAAGTNCTGAGTTACATACAGGCAGAGCTCTGCGTGCTGGGATCCAGCTCACAACACTCAGGAACTGCAGCAACACTGCTCAGAAACTAGGTGCCCCGCATGGGCAAAGACACTGAGAGACCCCCATTTACAGTGTGCACAGGCCAAACTTGGCAGCCCCACAAACAAGGACCACTGTATTTAACAAGGCTGACTCCTGCCAGGAGGTGTACATTACAATATTAAGGAAGAAACTCAGGATAGGAAATTGGGTTCAGATATGGACTGAAATTTGAGGCTACCTCTTGCTAACAGAATGTAGTACTTATAAGGCCAGGGAGGGAGGAATGCTACATTGCTCAAAGACATGGCCTCAAAGGAGATCTGCTCCTGGAAAACCATAGGAGCACACCTAGATTCCTGTACCCTGGTCTTGAACCTTGTTCAGAGTATAGGGAGACACTGGGGAATGGTGACCAGGGTTTGCAAACTCCACTCCAGGGGTGGAGTAAGAACCTGTCTCTTATACACATCTAGATGTGTATAAGAGACAGGTACAAAGCAGCCAGCAAGTCCACATCCACCCAGCAGAGACAGGACGACACCAGGAGTACCAACACTATGAAGTATGTGAAGACATTTATTTCAACAAGAGATCTAGCTGGTGGCAGGGGTGTCATTCTTCCTTTTTTTTCCTTCCGGAGCCAGGGTAAAGTAGCTCTGGCTGGCCTTGAACTTGCAGAGATCTGCCTGCTTCTGCCACCTGGGTGCTGTCTCTTATACACATCTAGATGTGTATAAGAGACAGGTGTAGGTGCTCCATTATGAATACCACAGAACTCAGGGAGCCTTCTCTAAGGTGGTGGTGAGCTTTAGGCCTTTAGTCCACACAAGAATTTTCCTTGCTGACAGGGAAGTGCAACAGGATATGGCACAACCATGGCAGATTAAAACACCCCTGGTGACTGATGGGAGCACTTACTGGCAGACTTGGCACGTGACATCAGACTGGAGCCCACCCGTAAAGATTTGGTCAATGATGCAATTGCAGTGGTTAGGNTTGTTGGCTTTCTTCCCATTGTCATCACCTGAGTGAGGACAGAGATGTGTGATTACCATTATTAGTATTGTCACCAANACAGTACAAAGCAGCCAGCAAGTCCACATCCACCCAGCAGAGACAGGACGACACCAGGAGTACCAACACTATGAAGTATGTGAAGACATTTATTTCAACAAGAGATCTAGCTGGTGGCAGGGGTGTCATTCTTCCTTTTTTTTCCTTCCGGAGCCAGGGTAAAGTAGCTCTGGCTGGCCTTGAACTTGCAGAGATCTGCCTGCTTCTGCCACCTGGGTGTTGCGACTATAGATGTGTGCCAGCACACTGGCCTGGGACCACTATTCTTGTATAGAGGTTCACACCTATAATCCCAGCACTTGAGAGGTTTAAAAGAGGACCAGTACTTTAGGCCAGCATGAGCTACACAGTGAGACCCTGCCTNCAAAAATATCTAAAATTAATTGGTATTAACAAANCAAACTGTGGAGAACTCCGCAGTAGCAATCATGCAATTTTCCTTAGTGGAAACAGAACCTGACTATACNGTCTATAAGACAAACTGAGTCTTCTNCTACAAGTGCCTGGGTGAGCACCAGCCCTGCTCTGTTCCCCGACTGTCCCAGCCCAGCAGGGAGAGGGTGGCAGGCCCACCTTTGCAGTGCCGGTGGAGGACNTCCAGGGCTGCAATGAGGAATTCATGTGCGTCCTGCTGCTCATAACCTGCCAGGTGCCGGGCGTGCGTCCACACCAGGTGCAGTAGCTTGTANGGAATGTGTGGGGAGCGGTGCCCCGAGTAAAACTGTTTAGAGAGAAGGAAAAGGGACAACCAGGACACCTGTCAGTCTTCATCATACAAAAAATGCACAGCTGCAGACTGGGTGGGAGCTTGATCAAACCAACTTGCTTGTTTTTCTTTTCATAAACAGTATTTTTTAAAAAGGATTTATGTACTTTATGTATATGGGTGTTTTGTCTGCTTGTACATTTGTGCACCAAACGAGGGCATCTGATCCCATGGGAATACAGTTACAGACAGTTGTGAGCCACCATGTGGGTGCTGGGAATTGAACTCAGGACCTCTGGAAGAGCAGCCAGTGNTCTTAACTGATGAACCATCCCTCCAGCCCCACAAATTATATTTTTGAGTCTCACTTTCCTCCCCTTTATTTCTGCTGATAAACACACACAATGAAGAGTAAAACCAAGTGATTCATGCTATACAATGTTTGCCTCACAAAACACCTGCCATCCCTTATACCAGAGTGCACTTCCCAAGTTCATCATTAGANCAGGGCTTCTTCCACTCTGTCATTTGTCACCCCTTTGCTTGAGAAGCCACTTAGTGGAAATCCAAACACACAATGACAACAAGTAAATTTAAGGCCATTTCAGAAACTGGGAAATTCTGTTTTAATTCCAAGCCTTTTTATAACAACAACAAAAATGAAACTCAAGCCAGAATTCAAACAACCAGAATTCAAATTTTTAAAATAAACACTCNACATCCCAATCTAAGGCTCTCTGAAGACATGTTTATATGCTGAGAAACAANGGTAGGAAAACACCCAATGTCTCTGTGTTCTGTAAGAACACCATCACATTTCCATGAGAGCAGAAGACTTTGCATATACAGTAAAATCACACAAGTCTTGTCACTGAGGTGTCTCAGGCAGCACTTACTGGCACACATGGAACAGTGTGTGTTGTATGTTCAAAACCAAGGCTGTGGTGAAGTCACACAATACAACCCTGGCATACTTGGACTTCCAAGTTTTGGTTGTTGTGCTTTCCGATTTTTTTTTTTTTTGTGACCTCCAGTTTCTGTCATGACCCATAAAGCTTTGTATTAAACTAATTCAGAGATGCAAACCATCTGCTTTCATGTGTTAGCTATAAAACAACAGTGTNTGTAGAAAGTCANCAAGAAGCTGACATTTATCTTCTACCCATGTCTGTGTGTGGTGAGTCAAGCCATACACACAACAGCCTCAACCTGCTCCGGGGCCACGCTGAGCACCAGGTTTGGGACCAGAAGTGTCTAGGATTTTAGAATATTTGCAAATGAGGCATCTTGTGGATGGAACCCAAATCTAAACACAAAACTCAACACACAGTATGAAGGTAATTTATGAAGTGTGTGAACTAAACCATCCTAGGGTAGGTATGGAATTCATCACATCAGTGACCAATCTGGAATCTTTTGGGTTTTGCTTATCAGCTGAGTGCAACTTGTACCAGCAATGAACAGCTAGAANTGAGGGACAGCTTTACTAGCACCAAAGCCATCAAGTCCTTAGAGCAGTAGACTGTTGAAGACTGCACACTGAAAACTAAGAGCAGTGACGAAAATTAACAACTTAACCAAGAAAGGTGCTAGGAGAAACATTTCACACAAAGCCCTGCATACATTAATGCACTTACATTCATTCTGTAACAGTAAAAACTGGAAACCACCCAAAAGCGTTTGAACCAGGCAGCCTCCAACTGCACTGTGTCCACTAAATAGAGAGTTCTTTGTNAAGGGACAGCGCTGACGCAAATGGCACACACGCACCTTGATGTTCCACACCAAGAAGACACAGACAAACCTAACAAGGATGGTGGAATACTGCACATACACAACACTTGGGACACCTGCCACACATCNATCCATCTCATGTACACAGGAACAGGAATTCAGGGGGCAGAAACCTGTGTCACCAGGAGCAGGGGCTTGGCTTCACAAAGGTATGAGGGTGGAGGTNTTAAGCATTTGTCAACTCATAGATCTATATACTAAGAAGTTTTATTGAATAAACCTTACTAAGACTGAGTTTAAAAATAATCCGAGAAGCATTAGTCACAAAGCAATAGTTAAAACCAGTGAACCCCAGCACTCACTTCTCAGCATGTTTTCTTTTCCCTGTAACCTCTGACAATTTTACCTGTCTGTCACTACATATCCTCAGTCACCAGTAGCTGTAGGTGTTAGCAATGGGCTGGACTAGGACAAAAATTGGCAAACTTGTTCTGGAAAGGCCAGCTGAATCATTTCAGTTACAAAGCCACTGTAGAACTCTGCCCACTGCTCAACCCTGCCCAGGGTAGCCCTGACAACACATGAGCAAAGATGCCTAGTTGCACACTGGTAAGAGATCACTGAAAGAAATGAGGCCAGCCTGCTGGCTTCTGTGCAGGGCAGGGCACCCCATTTCTAGGATGGGAAAAGAAGTTATTTCAGCTCTGATTCCTGGTCTGAGGCCACTAAGACAGTCAGTAGGTGCTGAGACCAAGCCTGAGCAAGGGGACATCGCTTTGCTTAGGGGTACACATGGATAGGTACAACACAAGTGCAGCTATCATGAAATCAAGGACAGCCTTAGCAAGCACTGACTCTCTGTGCTCCAGTCTGCAGAGCAGAGGCCTTTGACAAAGCACACCTGGGAAGGGTTAATTACTTCCGCTGAGGAGGAAGCAGGAAGAGGGGCTGGTGCACATCTGCAGGATTTCCTGAATGCCGGGGGTAGACAACGTATGTTTAAAAANATCTTATTATGGTTTATTTATATTTTATGTGTATTGGTGTTTTGCCTGCATGTATATCTATGTGAGAGTGTCAGGTCTCTGGAACTAGAGTTACAGACAGTTGTGAGCTGCCATGTGGGTGCCGGGAATTGAACCTGGGTCCTCTGGAAGAGCAGCCAGTGTTCTTAATCGCTGAGCCAACTCTCCAGCACCCAGACAACAGAATATACACATGAAACTGCCAAGATTCCTGGAGACAGATGAATGCCATCCGTAAGGTGACTCTGTCCACTTTGAGGGCTCCTCTCCTTGGTGAACAATGTGCCTCCCAAAACCAAACCAACAACCTATCTCTAGCAATCCCTTTGTAAAAGCCATGTCTTCCACAGTACAGTCACACAGTGAAAAAAATTAGGCAAGGTTATCAACTGTTTCACTTCTCTTTAAAAAGGGGGGAAAGGCAGTCGTATAGCTGTTCCTGCACTCACCTCCTGGAAGAGAGAGGACATCTCACAGACCANGCAGGAGCTGGGGCTCTGCATCTCACAGCGGTGCCTGTCTGACAGGAAGAAATCTCTCAGAAGTGGTGTGTGGGTCAGNGCCTGCACGATGCAATTCATGAAGCACGTGTTTCCCAGGTTGATCAGTCCACGCAGACCTGGATGGGGAGCCATTGAGAGCAGGGTCACTTGTGCACTGAGCTCAGATCCAGGATGCCAGATACCAGTTGAAGCTTCCTTTACATCTCCATGACCAGTCACTTTCTTCAACTCATTCAAGCAGCATGAGACGAGTAGGAAAGTGTAGTGTTCTCTAATTTTTGTATGGACTGAGGGACGCTCATCACCANTGCCCCCTCCANTTTGTCCTCTGTTTTCACAGTATTACCCAAATGTATTCACTATGAAAACAGGCAGGTCAGAATAGAGCCTCTCTAACAAGGCAGAATACTTTTCAAATAAGCTCTAAAATATACTTCCTTTTTAGAAGAGGTGGTCATCAGCTGGGGTGGTAGTGGTGCATGCTTTTAACCCTAGCACTCAGGAGACAGAGGCAGGTAGATCTCTGTGAGTTCCAAGGCAGCCTGGTCTACAGAGTGAGTTCCAAGACAGCCAAGGCTACACAGAGAAACCCTGTCTNGAAAACCCAAAAAAGATCTGGTGAACAACCTTACTCACTGGCATATCATCTCTCCACAAAGAGGAACTCTGACCAGAACACACTNGAGTCCCTTCAAACATGCAGATGCCAAGGAACTGGGAGGGATCGTCTCCACTCATCCCTCTGAATCCCACTTCTACAGCAGCCCCTGAAGACTAGGTGCTTAAGAGTTGGGTGCTGACTAGATCCAGGAAGGCCATTCGGTCAAGGCCCAGACAGAGCCCTGCACTAAGAAATGCAAGGCTTTTTATCTGTCTGACACTGCANACCCCCTCACCCACCTATGGTACAGTTGGAGGTGATCTTCCGCCTCTTCGGATTGTGCTTCAGNAGTTCCAGCTCCCGCTTGGTTGGTTCCCAAGTTGAAAACTTCTCTCCAACACCTAAGGATATGGAAAACCGTCTCAGGCACTGTTAGCTAAGTTCTCTTGGAAATAAAAGCTGTATTGCAGAGAGGCACCCTTCTTCTAACACCTGCTGTCCTGTGAGAGGTGCGAGATCACCACAGGAGTTTCCCTCGGTGAGTGTCTATGAATACGCCACCATTATTTAGTCAAGGAAAGTAACCCATCAAACTGCCAGACACTAATGTTTCTCAAATGCCTTGGATCCTGAGGTACAGAGATGGTAGTAGCATCAGCTCCAATGGGGCACCCTGCTAGGTCATAAAGGATCTTCCTGAAAATGAGACTGACAGAGAAAATGTATTTTGAGTCTGGGATACAGCTCGGTGGTAGAGCATTCACCTACCATATGTGTGGCCCATGTTTGATCCCTAGAACTGCCTAAGAAAAAGAAAAGGCATTTTCTTTGTATTGCTAGTTTGTTGTCTAAGTTATAGTCTCACTGTGTTGCCCTGGCTGGCGTGGAATTTGCTATTTAGACTGGGCTGGCTTCAAACTCAGAGATCAACCTGCCCATCTCCCAAGTGCTAGGACTGTGAAATCATGCACTACAGCCTGCTGAAAATGCACTTCTGATCTGCTTACTGAACATACTGCAGAGGACTGGAACCCATGACAGTGATACCCAAAAGATAATGCAAAGCACACTTCGCCCACACACCCCACTCAGAGGGACTTGTCCTACACTACTTAAAATTTCTAATTCAAGAAACTTTAATAGTTATCACTTGGCCAGATGGAATCAGAATGACTTCGGAGAACTCTGTTTTATCCTGGCACATGACTGGTTCAAGGGTCCTGCACAAAGAAATAATATATCCTCACATAATGGTGATATGTATTGTTTTGAGGGGACAGAAACAACCTGCTAAACACAAACTCTGACCCCTAAGAGCACCTGTTTCTACCTTCAAGAAACTTGTGTGCTACCCAGGTTTTTGTCAACTTGACACAGCTAGGATCACCTGGGAGGAGAGGGCCTCAACTGAAGAACTGCTTCCATCAAATTGGCCTGTGGGGAGTGCCACCCTTGGGCAGGTGGTCCTGGGGTGTAAGAAAGCTGAGGGAGCCATGGGGAGCAAGGCAATACACAGCTTTTCTCCATGGCCTCTGCTTCAGTTCCTGCCCTGACTTCCCTCAGTGATGGACTGTGACCTGAAAGCTGTTTCTGGTCAGTGTTTTATTCAAAGCAATAGAAAGCAAACTAAGACATGGCAGAGTCCTCCCGCCCCCCCAAAAAAACAAACAAACAAACAAACAACTGAGCCAAGTCAGGGTTGTGCTCTACTCCCCCTGCACACAGCAATGGTGCTGACACATGAGAGACACATGCTCACTGGTCAAGTGGGACACAGACCCAGCACTGTTAATACAAACCATTGTGAGCCTCTCTGGGAACTGGGGGAAAATTCAGGTGTGCTGATAGTCTTATGTCAATTTGACACACAAACTAGAGTTATTTGAAAGGAGGGAACCTCTATTTAGAAAATGACTCTNTAAGATTCGGCTGTAAGGCATTTTGGGCTGGTGGTCCTGAGTTCTATAAGAAAGCAGGCCGAGCAAGCCATGTGGAACAAGCCAGTAAGCAGCACTCCCCACCCCATGGCCTCTGCATCAGCTTCCTGCCTTGTTTGAGTTCCTGTCCTGACCTCCTTTGAAGATGAACAGCAATATCCAAGAATAAGCCAAAGAAACCCTTTCCGCCTCAACTTGCTTTTTAGTCACAGTGTTTCGTCACAGAAATAGAAATCTTAACTAAGACATCAGGTAAACCCAGAAGTAATAAAGAACAATGCTGCATAACACTGCTGTATATGTGACTATGTATGTGACAGAAACACAAAACTATGGTGCCACCAGAGCCACAAAGCACCTGCCAGGACTGCAGGAGTCTAAGCTATCTGGGAAAGCTAGCCACTCCATTCTCCATCCACAATCAGAAAATGGTGCCTCTCGTACAAGAAACTGATGTTATTTTTATGTTCCTTCAGAGAGCACCTTTTCCAGAACACTGAAGGGCTGAGAGTACATCATTGGTCAGGGATCTCTGCAGGCAGAATCAGTCAGTCTGNGTGAGCTGGGTGGAGACACTGATTTGCTAAGGGCTGGGCTAGGCCAGGTTTTCAAATGTGCCCTCAGAGTGAGTTTCGTCTTCTTCCTAATCCAGGCAGTGNCCCTTGGAGTCACAACCACAGGGGTCCTGGGGTCGCTGGCCAGACTGATACCACTGGAAATGAAGGAATGAGCTGGTGGAGAAGCTCATCCATTAAACCAGACACCTATCTGCACAGATGCAGCCCTGGCTGGCTCTCCTGTGCTCCTTGTGTCTGTCTCATCAAGTTCTACCCNCAGTACACCTCAGTGGTGCAGGCTCACTGTGACTGGCCTCCTGTGTTAAGGACATTACAGAGATAACACTGAAAATGCCTCTAAATTCTATGTATTAAAAGTCATTTCATGGGTTGGGGAGATGGCTTAGTGGTTAAAGTGCTTACTATGTAAGCACGACAACCCAAATTAGGATCCCCAGCACCCATGCAAAACTCAGGCACAATAGCATGTGCTCATATCTCCAGTGCTGAGGGGCAGAGTCAGTCCAATCCTAGGGGCTTACTGATAGGACAGTCTCTTTAAAATGTTGAGTTCCAGGTTCAGTAAGAGACCCTGTCTCTAAATGTAAGATGGAAATCAACAGATACCTGCTGTTGACATGAGGGTGTGCACACCATTGCACACTGGCATGCACACAAACAAAATGCAAAACTCCTTTCCTTATATTTCACTATGGGTTTCTTTTCCAGGAGTACTGTGTATACAGTTGTTAACTATGAGATTTTATTAAGGCTGCAGCGCATATAAAAATCAGGGCGGTGGTGGTGCACACCTTTAATCCCAGCACTTGGGAGGCAGAGGCAGGTGGATCTCTGTGAGTTCGAAGCCACCTAGAAAAGCAAGTTCCAGGACAGCCAGGGCTATACAGAGAAACCCTGTCTCAAAAAACAAAAACAAACAAATCATGGAGGTAGTATTTGCTAAGGATCCTTGTATAACACTATTATAATAATATAAGACTTCTTTTTCATGATGGGTTAATAGAAGATGCCAACCTCTGCAAACAGAAACATTCAACAACTGGCTAGCTTCCACAGAGGTAACAACCAGAAAGACTATTTTACTATACTAAACTTTACCAAGAAGAGACATAATATTTTGCNTTTAAGGAGTAATTGTTACCATATGCTTTTGTCNAGCACTTAAGGTTTCAAAACGGCCTTTTACTAAATAAAATGTAAATTTAGGAAATAAAAGTTACAAGAGTGACCCTGTGTGTGTGAGGGGGGACTTCTGCATGGTTTCTGGGCTTTGCTTACCTGGAATATACANGTTTTGAAAATGCTGAGACAGGCTGGTTTTGCTATATATATAAAAAAACCTTAAGAAGAGAACAAGATTTCTAATGGTATTGTCTCCATGATGCATCTAACTCCACTGCCAAGAGTAACTCATATCATTTAGGCACAGGCATTGTGGTGGCTTGAAAGAAAATGGTCTCCAAAGGGAGTAGCGCTATTGGAGGTGTGGCCTTGTTGGAGTAGGTATGATCTTGCTGGAGGACACATGTCACTGTGGGGGTGGGCTTTAAGGTCTCATAAGCTCAACCCACGCCCACTGAGACAGACCACTTCCTGTTGTCTGTGTAAAATGCGGAACTCTCAGTTATCTCTCCAATACCACATCTGCCTGTACAACACCATGTCCTGCCATGATGATAATGGACTGAACCTCTGAACTGTAAGCCACCACCTCAACTAAATGTTTTCCTTTATAAGAGTTGCCATGTTCACGGTGTCTCTTCACAGCAATAGAAACCCTAACTAAGACAGGCACATTTCAACAGTTTTTGTTTCTTCCTTTTTTGTAGTGCTGAGGTTTAAGCCCTAAGCCTAGTATATGCTAGGCAATCGCTCCTCCACAGAGCCAGACACTTGACCCAATATTTAAGGAATTTCCACACTAGTCCAGCAAGAGGCAATACAACATCCCAATCTGACAGGGTTGTGAATGGATTAAGAAAAGGGAGGGNCTGTAACATCTAACACACCTGTGGGGAGGATGGACACAGCCTGGGGTATGTGGTACAAGAGCTATCCATCCTCACCTAAGGACTAATAACCCATCTCAGCCAAATCTACATGGTTCCTGCATCAGGAACTGTGAGCTGTGTGACTGTCACAGGACAAGTAGGACTTGTTTTTTTCTCTTCTACCCAGGCCAAGGTCAGCTTCCTTAACNATTTTTTGGTCCCCTAACCTTCTCTCTCTCAAAGCACTGTGAACACACCTTGCATCTTCCAAGCCTTGCGCTGCTCCTCTTTGGCAATGATTTCTATGTCCTTGTCATAGATGTAGTCCTGACACAAGAAGCAGTATATACCTCCATACATCAGGTCAATAGCTGCAGACAGAAAGGAGGGAAGAGAACAAAATTAAATCTAGCGTGACAAGACAGTGCTTCAGGCAGCTGAACATGAGCCAAGTGTTCTAGACACCCCTGTGAGCTGCCGGAGTTCCAACTGTGAGGGTTTATCCAGGCTGGGTGAAGTGTGTCTGCTGTCTCCAGAAGTTTCCCCAAGGGCTGANCAAGACTGGGAGGCACACATCTGTGGACCAGGAGGCTCTGCTTCAGCTGTGTTAGCACAGAACTCAAAACTAGGGCAAAAGTTCATGGAGTATTTATTTTAGGTCCACAAGAGTTCTCAGCANCCTGACTGGGGAATGAGACTTTGTTACATCCTCAATTGTTGGCAATCTTGTGAGAGAGACTAATAGCTATCTGCGGTTTCCTCTTATCTTGACTATGTGTCCTTCTTTCTCCAGGGACAGGTGAAACAGGTTCTACTCAGAAAACCTTGACTTCACAGCACAGAAACTGAACTTATAAAGGTATCTGTCCCAACTACTACTTCAAAATTAGGGTTTGAGATTGCTGGGTGACAGGGAAAATTCCAGGTGTCACTTTCTGAGGTGCTGCCAGACTCTGAAGCAGNTATATCACTGAAACAATTGCTTTCTGATGACAATGAATAACTCTACAATAGCAGGGGAAAGAAAACCACAAAATAAAACCCTTGGAAAACACATAGATGGGACAGAAACCACCCCAACTGAGTCAAAGGAGAAATCTTA